>CM037870.1:9823485-9975985 GCA_021292105.1 Anadara kagoshimensis
GCAGTTCTGATGATTTATAACTGAATATCTTTTTAAAAACTTTTTTTTATAAAAATAAAAATAATAAATACAGAAAAAAATGATATTTTACACCTTTCTCAGTTTAGTACTTTTCAGGGGAGATAATCATATTCATCACCTAGTTGTACACACCACAGATTGTGTAATAAAAGGTGATGGTGTAGTAAGAGATTTCACTGAATATAAGTCTTCTTCTTCATCTTGTGATATGATTAGTGGTAATTTTTTACTTTTTATAGCCTGGAGTTGTCTCTCTTGTTTTGGGGTTAATGCGGCAGCCAAGTCATTAAGTTTTAAATGCCAAGCTCTATCAATGGCCGTCATGAACACATCACATTTCTCATCACCTCTCGTAATGGTATACTGAAAATATATAAAGAACAATTTTTATAAAAGAAAATAATCAATCTATTGTTTTAAACCTCAATTAAAAATGAAGTAAATGTGTAATTTTGTGAAATACATTTGGTCCAAAAATAAAATTTTATCCGAAAATTTTTATTACTACATGCATTATGAAAACATGACATGAAGTTACACCCTCAAATGACACCTTATTTGCATTTTTTCTGTATTGGTGAAAAAATTACAATGTAATTTTAAGTTAATTAGTCCACTACATACTTTCTTTGATGAGAAAGAACTAAGAAAACTAGAGGTACATTTGCCATTTAAAGTCTTTTTTATATTTATACCAAATACTATTTCATCCATAAAAACAAAACTTTATTTAAAATGACTAAATAGTTTCTAAGGAGATTATAGCTTACACAGATGTAACGGGTACCCACTCACAAATGAAGCTTTGTCATGTCATGAGCTCACCTGGCCAGCATTCAAAACAAGAATATGTAGCAATATTCTCTACTTTATCTATTATTATAAACTAATATGACCTTAGCAGTGTTCTAAAAAGTTACATAGAAGATAACTGGAAATAGTTTGATGATACCATAATATCATGTGGTGATATAGTGGCATGTCACTTTACAGGAAGTGATGTCATCTAGTGGCATGTCACTTCACAGGAAGTGATGTCATCTAGTGGCATGTCACTTCACAGGAAGTGATGTCATCTAGTGGCATGTCACTTCACAGGTAGTGATGTCATGCAGTGGCAGGTAATGATGTCATGCAGTAACAGGTAGTGATGTCATGCAGTGGCAGGTCAGTAAAACTTACTTTTTCCTTTCTCGAGAGGTCAGCACCAAGGTCTGCCAGTTTTACTGCTATATCTTCTTTACCGTAATCTACGGCTATAAATAACAGATCATGGAAATTTGGCATCAATGGCTCAAGCTAGAAACAAACACAAAAACAAAATGTAATGATACTCTTGAGTAAATTACACAATGTATTAAAAGTTTTTATATGTGCAGTAATTCATCACCACTATTTGTTCAATAAAACTTTGTCATTATTAATGGGTTTGGCAATACATTGAAGGGAAGCTTAAAAAAACAACATAGGAGAAATAGATAATGAGACTTCAAAATAGTGTAATCTTATGTGGGGTCGCAAAGATATCAAGGGAAATTATAATGAGACTTCAAAATAGTGTAATCTTATGCGGGGTCACAAAGGTATTAAGGGAGATTATAATGAGACTTCAAAATAGTGTAATCTTATGTGTGGTCGCAAAGATATCAAGGGAGATTATAATGAGACTTCAAAATAGTGTAATTTTATGTGGGGTCGCAAAGATATCAAGGGAGATTATAATGAGACTTCAAAATAGTGTAATTTTATGTGGGGTCGCAAAGATATCAAGGGAGATTATAATGAGACTTTAAAATAGTGTAATTTTATGTTGGGTCGCAAAGATATCAAGGGAGATTATAATGAGACTTCAAAATAGTGTAATCTTATGTGGGGTCGCAAAGATATCAAGGGAGATTATAATGAGACTTCAAAATAGTGTAATCTTATGTGGGGTCGCAAAGATATCAAGGGAGATTATAATGAGACTTCAAAATAGTGTAATTTTATGTGGGGTCGCAAAGATATCAAGGGAGATTATAATGAGACTTCAAAATAGTGTAATCTTATGTGGGGTCGCAAAGATATCAAAGGAGATTATAATGAGACTTCAAAATAGTGTAATCTTATGTGGGGTCGCAAAGGTATCAAGGGAGATTATAGTGAGACTTCAAAATAGTGTAATCTTATGTGGGGTCGCAAAGATATCAAGGGAGATTATAATGAGACTTCAAAATAGTGTAATCTTATGTGGGGTCGCAAAGATATCAAGGGAGATTATAATGAGACTTCAAAATAGTGTAATTTTATGTGGGGTCGCAAAGATATCAAGGGAGATTATAATGAGACTTCAAAATAGTGTAATCTTATGTGGGGTCGCAAAGATATCAAGGGAGATTATAATGAGACTTCAAAATAGTGTAATCTTATGTGGGGTCGCAAAGGTATCAAGGGAGATTATAGTGAGGTTCTACTGTATATGCAAACGAGTACCATCAAACAAGTCTGAAAGGATTATTGCTTACACATATATATAAAAAAGACACCTGCTTAAAAAGGCCAGTGAAGACAACTGTGTTGCTGGAAATCACAAAAGTCATGTCATTAGAACCAGGGTCACCTTCTGAATCAAACAAAATAATAGGCCTCAGGATGAGCCTTCTCAACCTAAAAGCAATAAATCTTAAGAGTGACATTGCTATTACAATCTATATAATAAAAGCCACTTTTTGGACAAATCAAATCATTACACTTTGGACCAAGCTTCCTCAACCTAACAAGATAGATAAATTATCTTATAATCCTATAATTATTAAATAATTATTTATAATTATTTATAATTATTAAATACTTACAATCTTTGGGAATTTAGCTACAGGATATGGAAACAATCTTATCTTCTCTGTAAAATGTTTTACACCTTTTCTCTTTCCACGAATAATTTTTCTAAGTTCTTCATACTGAAAAATATATAAGTATACATATATCATACATGTGCCATACTGGTTCCCATGAAACTATATTTGATGAATAATGATTTGAATAATTTGTCATGTTCTTTTAACATATGATAAAAAATCGGTTTGTTAAAGACATAAGCAAAAGCAAAATAATTACTATAACTTTACACCTATATACTTATACAACATGAATGTTACATTATTGCTGAAAAATTATATGTAGTATTGTGAGGGTTATCTCTTTAATTCAAGTGTTACGATTGTAGAGTTATCTCTCTTGGATTTTGTTTACTTTTCTGTAAACCCTGCAGATGTTGGGAAATAAAACATTCCAGTAACAAGCACAACATCGTGTTGATGTTTCTTCTTTATAATTACATCGACATAGTACCAGATAACCATTACAATGAATGTTTCCTTACCTTGTCAACACATTTCAACTCAAATTCTAATCCATACTTTCCCTGGAAAATAAAATGTCAATTATTCCATCACTAATATCAAAATGTTTGGTAACATAAAATAAAACCTGTATATACCATGTATACCCTACCACTGATTTGGTCAAGTGTTAATGTAGAGGATTACTTATCTGACTTAAAAAGAAAAAGTAGACAGAATGGACAGTGATAATTGGAAAAAAGACACTTGGACAAATAAGAGAGAAGGCAAAGTTGTAAAGATATTAAGAGGTATAACTGAATGTTTACTTATTATTTATATGTTTTTCCTTGGATTTAAATTCATGTGAAACACTTAAATAAGTTTTTGATATGCATTTTAGTGAATGAAGTGGAGTAATTGTGTTTTTTAGGCATACTCCAAAGCATTTTCTTTATACTGTGGTGGTCAGTTCTCGGATAGTGTAGAAAACCTGAGTAGCCTGAGAAAAACCACTAACCTTTCCCAATAGACCTAACAAACTTTCTCATACTAGGTTCTGCCCAAACAAGATTTGAATCCAGGCAGTTACAGCACTGTATGTTGTGCTTTAGACCATTTGGACGCAAATGCACCCCCCCCCCTTTTTTTTTGAATAAGGGCACATTCTTTAAATCTGAGAGATATCTAAATGAAGAAAACTTAGGCAAAACTGCACAAAAGCAGATAAATGGTTTTAAATTACAAATAATTGTATCTGTAATGATATATTGACCAGCTTTAAATAATGAAAGGTGCTTTTTTAGCCTTTTTTAAAAAGACAATAGAGATTGTTGATTAACTGTCATACCATTCTCTGTCGTTTCACCCATTCTGCTTTATTAACGTATTGCTGATAATCATCTGCTGTTTTCTGGCTCTGTAAAATTTCAAAGACAGAAATAAATATTTAATCAAACATGTGCCAAATACGAGATTGATTACTAGGATCCAAAGAAGCTGAAATACAAACTTATTACATCTTATTATTATCATCAGGTGACACTTTGATAATACATAAACAGATTTTCTACTAGATTTTTATAAAAAGTTTGATATTATAATATGAATGAGAGTTTGACAAACACTGGTTAATGTCATTTCAGAAGTTTTCTAGCTATATACAATTTTCATCAATCTCAAGAATTTTTCTACACAAAGGTGAATGTGGTATGTTTATAAAAGTGTTTATAATCTTCTTTCTTCTTGGAAATCTCAGACTGGTCATTCAAAATGACCAACAACATTGTCCAGTACATTATACTGCCTTACGGCCAACCAGCAAAAGCAAAAATTCTTTCTTGCATGCAACTAACTATAACCAAATCAAAAGCAGCAAGAATTCCCTCAGTCATGTGTTACCCATCTGTTGCAACTTCTTTTTCATCAATTTCAAGGATTTATTTAAACATATTATAATGTGACGTTTATACAAGTGTTTCTTATCTTCTATGCTTTTGGAAAACTCAGACTGGTCATTAACTGGACAACAACATTGTCTAATAACTGGGCTATCTGGCCATGCTGAGCAAACACTTATCCACATGCTGCTGACTTTGGCCAAATCAACACCAGCAAGACACCTCTAAATAACACCTTAGTCACCCATCTATCACAACTTCTTTTTTACAAGTATAGACTTACCACATCCTTTAATGATATATCTATGCCTGCAGACACCAAACTATTCTGAATGCTTTCTCCATCATTATCTAACATTACAGCATAGTGATAGGCTGTTCTGTTACACTGTAATCAAATATAAAATTGTTTAAATATTCGAAACAGACAGAGAGAGAGAGAGAGAAAGAGAGAGATTTTGAATAAAGTAACCATTGTAGTCAACCATCATAGTATCTGCATATGTTGATGATCAAATATCAATAACATTGTATTCTTAGTTAGAGAGACAGAAACGTAATAAAAATACACGCTTCTTACCGTCATAAGTGTATTGGTAGATATAAAGTTCTGCTATATCACATATGACTGGGGACATCTAGATGTAAGAAAAATAATCTTGACATAAACGCAAAACCACAACCACTAATTCACTGTTGCTATACCAAACTTGACAGTAGGATAAAAATTATAACTAAAACATAAATGCAGTGTTCATTCAAAGATTTTTCAGAAGGGGACCATATTCAAAACATTTTTGTCAAAAATACCATAAAATCAATATTTTTGCATTGATGATATAGGACCACCCACTAAGACCTTAACAACAGGTCATTTAGCAAACTAATGTGTCAATAGCCCTATGACTCCTATCCAGAATGAACAATGTAAATGTTGACTCTGGAGACACCAAGGTGATAGGACACCTAGATCTGGTTTCTGCTCATTCAAAACATAACAACAGTAAATAATGATACATACACAGTCTTGAGTGTCAATGTCCACTGGTGGCTCTATGTTCAGTAGATACTTCACAACATCTGGACGTAAAAACAGGGTGGCAATCATAAGTGGTGATCTAAGACCCTGGAAATTAAAATGAAAAAAACAAAACTAAACACTAATTTCATTGACAAATAATTTGCATTAGTTCAATAAATAAATACATATTAATTTACTAAATCCTAACATCAATTATTATATTTATTTATAAAATTACATAAATGAATTTAGACTTGTATCATAAAACAACATACAAAAGAGTCCTGTGAAATGAAATGGACGCAATTAGCCTTTCAGAACACAATGGTGGCTGTGGAGTAAAGTGCAGTGGAGAAGAGTGAATTAATGGCATTTTACTCCCTCAGTCACTTATATCGAGGCGGTCAGTTTATGGATTGTGAAGAAAACTTAAGTGCCATGATAAAACCATCCACCATTAGCAAGCAATCTCTAAAACTTTCTTGCACTAGGATCTGACCCTGTGGGATTTTAATCTAGGCAGTGAGAAGCTAGTGCTTAAGACCACACTGACACCCAAACCCCCCACCCACCCACCCCCCATAAGTTGTACTGAAAATAGAAACAATAAAGACATCTACAGTTTGCAGATTGCACCTCAAAACTAGTGCTACATTAAAAACACTTTGACCTAAACTTTACACAATTGTCACAATGACACCCAAAGACTCATGACAATGACCATCATGGCAAATGTCTGGTATATTGTCTGACAAATTATTGGCGCAATTTTAAGTAAAATAAAAATAATTATTAAAATAAACAAATTCGTAATAAACACTTTACCTTATCTTTAGCCTTTACCAACATTTCTGGTGCTGAACTGGACGTTATCAGAGATTTTATTTTACTTAAACTTTCACTTTTAATGGCTCTGTGGAAATTCTCTACTTCTTTCTGAAATAACAAATTGATTTTGATTTTAGAAAATAAGCTTTTAAAAATAAAATAACTAAATTGTGAAAAATGAGACTAAAATTCTGGTCTGAATTATCAAAAATTTGATGTTTTATACAAGAATATATGTTACATGTACATGATTGTATAAATTATAAGTATGCTAAATACCGGTATTACAGGTCCAACTGAAAAGTTATGGGTCTCAGGCTGATGGACTGACCCAGCTCACTTCAAACCCTCACAATAACACTTCAAATATATACATGTGTATATATATATATATATGATGCATTTGTTCATGTGACTGTTTATGTTGCTCAGTCTGTTTCAATCGCTTCTAACTATAAGTGCCTTCTGTAATGACCACAGGTGGTCTACTCTTTTTCGAACTCTTCAGAGGTGTCTTTAGCATGTACTGAGACCTGGAGACATGGTACCTCAGTTTTGAGTCTCATCCAGAAGACTACTTTAGTAAGGAGCTTTTTATGGGCAAAAGATAAAAAGTCATCTCAGAAAATTTCAAAGTCTCGACTGATGTTCTAACCCACAACTCTTGACTTTGAAAGTCAGTTACAGTACCTGAGTACCACTCGACCATGTCAGCACATTTACTTCACCATGGTGGAGGTTTAATTCAGTAGTCAATTTAATGAAAAAAAAGGGTATCACATAATATCTCACCACCATGTGTGGTAGTTAGGGTAAACATTTTATGATGTTAGGCAAAAAAATAAATATAAGGTAGTTATTACCTGGAATGATGGAAGCCATTCAATATAATTGACCATTTCATCTGATTCGTTTCCTGATGCATATATGAAGGAATCTCTGTACTACAAAATAGAGTGTTAGTTAAATATTACTACAAGTTTAGATTAAAACGGGTTGATCAAATGGATGACCAAAAATTATCTGAGCTAGGTAAAAATCTCCCAATGTACCATTATATCTTTATCATTATATTGTCATGATTGTATAACTACTATTTAGAAATTTAACAATCCTTTGCATTAACAGCACCTACAAAACACCCAGAAACTAACTGCAGGTGATAAGATTTGTTAACAAAAGGTTTCATATTGTTGGATAAGTTTATTAGGCACCATTTATATTTGCTGACTATATCGACTGATGCAACCACATGCATTGTGCATTTGTAAAAAAAAAAAAAAAAAAAGACATAAGGGATAAAAAACTTGCAGGAAATTTCCACAATATCTTGTCTGGTTTTTATTTTTTTTTTGCAATGACAAGGGATTAAAAAACTCAATTTTCTATAGTCCTACACATTAAAGTAGATAAGCATTCCATCATAACCATCTACTGTCAGCTTCTTCATCATGTCTAATACAGACATAATATAAAACTACATAATGACACCTGTCTATACAGTGAAACCTGCTATAGAGACATGACCCTACACTTACATTAAAGTTGATAAGCATTCCATCATAACCATCTACTGTCAGCTTCTTCATCATGTCTAATACAGACATAATATAAAACTACATAATGACACCTGTCTATACAGTGAAACCTGCTATAGAGACATGACCCTACACTTACATTAAAGTTGATAAGCATTCCATCATAACCATCTACTGTCAGCTTCTTCATCATGTCTAATACAGACATAATATAAAACTACATAAAGACCACCTGTTTATACAGTGAAACCTGCTATAGAAACAAACTCTACATGACCCTACACTTACATTAAAATTGATAAGCATTCCATCATAACCATCTACTGTCAGCTTCTTCATCATGTCTAATACAGACATAATATAAAACTACATAATGACACCTGTCTATACAGTGAAACCTGCTATAGAGACATGACCCTACACTTACATTAAAGTTGATAAGCATTCCATCATAACCATCTACTGTCAGCTTCTTCATCATGTCTAATACAGACATAATATAAAACTACATAAAGACCACCTGTTTATACAGTGAAACCTGCTATAGAAACAAACTCTACATGACCCTACACTTACATTAAAATTGATAAGCATTCCATCATAACCATCTACTGTCAGCTTCTTCATCATGTCTAATACAGACATAATATAAAACTACATAAAGACCACCTGTTTATACAGTGAAACCTGCTATAGAAACAAACTCTACATGACCCTACACTTACATTAAAATTGATAAGCATTCCATCATAACCATCTACTGTCAGCTTCTTCATCATGTCTAATACAGACATAATATAAAACTACATAATGACACCTGTCTATACAGTGAAACCTGCTATAGAGACATGACCCTATACTTACATTAAAGTTGATAAGCATTCCATCGTAACCATCCACTGTCAGCTTCTTCATCATATCCATATCTGATCTTCTTATAATGTCAACATAAAACTAACAAAATAAAATAATATACAGTTTAACCTGCTATGTAAAGACAAATTGATGTATCACCTGCCACTCCTTTAATGTTCAGACACTGGCGGATCTCAAGGCACCAAAGCAGCATCACAGCAACTAATGTACTAGTGTCAGTGACGTCATTAAATGGCACAATTCAGGCTAGGTTTTCATTTTTTTTGTGTGAACTTCAAGCATGCCGGCCTTTGTCAGTACAGTGGGCGTGGCCGCCAATCCGTCAATTCTAAATTATGATCAACTGTCTATTACCACCAGTGTTTTAAGGCCTCTTAACTGTCTTATCTTCCAATTGCAACCAAAAATAACCTACATAAAGACCACCTGTCCAGAAAGACCAGTTTTAAACTTTTTTCGCTTCCTATTCCAAACAAAAATAACCCCTACCACCACTTATATTGAGGTTGTCTGTTCATGAATGGTGGAGGAAAGAAAACCAACAACCTTCAACAAGTCAACTGACAACATTTCTCTTACTTGGATGTGCTTGAGTGAGATTTGAACATAGGTGGATGACAGGTGCTCTGATCTTAAATGCATGCTTTTGGCCACTCTGTCCCCCTGGGGATAGGGGGTGTTTACAGTTATGTCTGTCTCCTGCATATGGATACAATAATTATGTAGGCCATACCTTATCAATGACTTCCAGAAGATCAATACGTCTGGCAAATCTAGCAACATCTCTTACTGTACTACCAGTCTACAATAGAAATATAACTGCTGGTAAAGAACATCTAAAGTATTATTTCTATCAATATATTTTATCAAGTTAAATAATGAATTTCTTCTCAATCAGATTTATCTCATTAGATTATAATATACATGTATATGCAATGGTGATGGATGTAAATATGCATCCCAAAAGGTTCAGTTGACAATATTAACATATCTAAATGCTTCAAAACAGAGTGGAGTAATGGTGTTCAACATCCCAGTCAAGATTTTATCACTTGGTTTTATCACTTATATTAAGGCAATAAATTTTCTGATTGACCTTTATAGTTTTTTGGGGTTTTTTGGAGAGGGGGGGGGGGGCTGTTGTCACAAAAATTATTAAAACAACATTGTTATTACATTATCTCTATCTCCAATATAAGCTCCATTTTTCAGCATGTACTTAAAGAAGTCAATGGAAATTAAACCATTACATCTGTCAACAGCATAAATCATCACATTTCTTCCTTTCTGAAAATTTAAAGAAGACAAATGTATATAACAAAACATTAATTCATTGCCACCAATTGTTCAATTGGATATTGGGTACATATAGAGAGAGACTTGTAAAGAAAAACATACAACAAATAGATTGGAAAATTTTCGCATCATATAATTTTTGTGTGAACGCACTTAAATATTTATTCGCATCTTTTAATTTTCGAGTGGTCGTGACTCTGTAGTTATAATTTTAATTACTGCTTATTTTTTTTCCGCGAATCTTTAATTTTCGTGACTCATTTCACTCACGAATTTGCGCCAAAATAAAACGATCGCGAAAAATTTCCCAATTTACAGTTCTATAGCAATAAGTGAGGTTGCAAAGTTACTGAGGGCATTATATCCAAGTTTAGAGGTGACAAAGTTATCACAATTGTGAACTAAATCTTTAACTTAAAACTTTCAGAATTTATGTAATGCTGGGGTATTACATTCTCTTTTTGCTGTAATGGATGTGGAAACTTGAACAAAAGTATCACATTTGTAAACCAAAAACTTTCCGATTGGAAGTTAACCCTACAGGAATAATATCCCAAGAGGTATTATATAAGCTTTTTGTATTTTATTCAGTATATATAAATTAAAATGAATTTATTCTGTAATTACAAACCTCATCTTTTAAGCTGAAGTCTGCGTTGGACATCAGTATTTTCCATGTTATAATACTTGGTACGTCAGCACTGATAGCCTCAAAATAAAGTGGTCCCTATAATACACCAAAAATAAAGAATTTTAAAATTTGACTTAAAGTACAATATTTGTAGAAATGTTTTGTGACTAATAGTCACCACAGAAAAAGTTAACTAACATACAATATAAAACAATCAGCCAATCAAAAACAATCAATTCTGGTCATTGACCAACAAATAAATAAACAACTAAACGATAAGCAAACAAACAAAGAAATAAACAATCTCACATGTTTATGCCTGGATAAACTACTCATTCAAAAAATGTTTTTTTGGGGTTTTTTTTTTGTTTTTAGAGATAAGTGAATATGGGTGTTTAACAAGAGCATTAATCAGCATAAAAACTCAAAACCAACACTGAAATACCATATGTGTTTTTTAAAATGTCCTGCCTGATAAAGAACCAAAACTCTAGGTTTGTGTACATCAATAAACATTTTCTCTTGCCAATATAAATCATAAACTCTCAAAATTCCATATATAAAATAAAATTCAATTTATCTACCAGTAAGTGGATATTATACAATTATAGCATTTCAGTGAGTGCGATATGATGTTTTATCGGCAAAGAAAAGCAATATTGGCCGAGGCCGTAGGCCGAGGTCAATATTACTTTTCTTTGCCGATAAAACATCATATGGCACTCACTGAAATGCTATAATTGTTTTATTACATGTAAATTATTTTAAAAATGAGAAGACAAGTGTTATTTTTTACTAATAAATATATTTTGCCTTTTATGTTCCGACACTGGCCGCCATCACGGTACCAGAGTAGCGTCACGGCAACTAATGACGTTCTAGTGTCTGTGACGTCATTAAATGACGCAATTCATTATTTTTGTCTTCAATTCAAGTTTCTAACGGTGGATTTGATTGGTTTAGTGCAATATGGTGTTTTATCATGTTCCAGAGTGCAATATGATGAAAAACGATGTTACGCGTGCAAGTAGTTTAACCAATCAAAACAAAGATCTCAGAGTAAAATCATATCATAATGTAATAATATAAATTATTGGTCATTCAAATAATGCCTAAAGGTCAAAACTTGAAACTGCTCCTAGAAAAAACAATTAAATATGAAATATGTTTAATTATTCTAAGTATGGTAAATATAGTTTAAAACTGTCACTTATTGCTTGAAAACCTCAAGTAAAAACATTTCTGACTTTGAGATATCTTATACATCCTTAAAAAGTTTTCATCATCTAAAGAACAAAAAAAAAAAAAAACAACATTTTAAATTTTAAATTCCATTCCTAATATCTCAACATGACTAACATAAAGTGAGCACATTGTACAATATCAATACATACATAAATACAATGTACTAAATAACATACATGCAATACTAGCAGAAATCAAAGTACTGAAATTACTGCATTCCTGCTGGATCTGAGAACGTCAACCAGATTGACAACATATACACATAACAAGCTCTAGATGTCATAAGAACAGTGTATGGTAGCTCGCTTTCATGTCTTGATTATCAAACAAATTTAACCAACATTGTTTAAACAATGGACACCATTTCTTACGCTTACATCAGGGATTATATAAGCTCTGCTGTAATCTATGTAAGCAAGCTAAAAATAACTACACATTTGAATACAACACAACTCACATGCATGCAAATTAGTATTTTTTCTAACAATTATTTTTTAACAATACAAAATTTCACAAACAAAGGTATACAATAATAGTTAATGGGGAAATAAAACCTGAAGAGTCTAGAAACAGTTCTAATGACACATATTTATAACATACATACAGCATATAGGTCAAAGTCAAATAATTAGATGTAAGCCACAACACAATTTTACAATACACAACATGCATGATTAATTACAAAACATACATAAGAATAATTTCAATATGTTTAACAAGATCGACACAATGTAATGTGATGTCCCATACATATGTGGGCTCATGTAACTATATCAGTACTATAGAGAACATTCTCTGATCCTTAAACAAAGATTTAACAACATGCTATAGACTGGGAATAGATATGAAAATCTTCTATTTAATTTTGATGTCAGAGAATAAATGTTACTGTTGGTTACCATGGTTACATAAAAAACAAATTGTTCCATAATGTCATATAACATGGTTTCTAATCTTGCTGAATGTTCTTGTACCTGGATATTGTAAATTACTGCTGGTCAAATTGTATCAGGATATTGTACATAACCATTGGTCACATGACTAGACTTGGAGCTCATTAACAAAGAGAAATCCCAATTGAACTTTGAAAATATCAACAATACTCCATGAAGTTGCTAAGTGTTCGACACTTTGCAGACTAGCTGTTATATGCCTGTAATATATATATCCTATATGTTCAGCCTGTAATCTCCTTCTAACATTATTATCATTTAAGTCATTGTGGTAGTATGTAGCACCACATCCATTACCAATGTGCAGCACAAATTATTGTAGTAATCAACCTTTCCACTAATAAAAACCAATTTTGTGCAAAGATATACATGTATAATATGCAAAATTCTGCAGGTGCATTTCATGTGCTTCACCACTGTCCTTCTGGCTTCACAAAATTGGCATATAAAAATCAAAAACTTTGAAAACGTTCCTTAACTGAAGAGGACTTAACTACTTAAATCATTTGTACCAAATGCAAATTTAATTGGTTCTCATGATATTTTGAATAAAATCCTTAATTAAATGCTGATAACATTGATACTTCTTCTGAAAATAAGACATCTAACATAAAAATATCCTATATTGCAATTTATTCTAATTTCATTTTTAATTGGATGCATGCAGTTAGAGTAAGCATTTAGTTATAAAACAGTAGCTACTTTGACACCACTGATTAATTTCCAGATTTGTGAATTTGTCATTATTGGTTTATGAAATAAGGGAGATTGTTTTGATTTCAGAAAGTATTTATCAATTTACCATTCCTTTTGACTGTTTACACAATCTTGATAATTATAATGTAGTGTCTATCTGGAAACATAGTTTTACATTTTGTTAGGATGGGAGTAAGAAGACATAAGCAAGTCTATGGAGGTATACATGATTGCATTAAAATGTATTTTTTTTTACTTCCCAGTGATTCTGCATTTTAAAAGTGAATGTATATCTCAGTAATTATTTTTTATCATTTTGCTACATAACTTGACCAAAATGTAAACAGAAATTAATTAATTCATTGTAAATGTAAGTTGCATATATTTATGAATACAAAATTCTACATGTACAATGTTTGTAAGAATTCTGGATGTACTTTATCATTTGACAAATTAGTTATAAGGGATAACTTACACTAAAACTTTGATTTTTCATTTTACCTGGTTACTTTTGACTGTTTTTCTCGAGTTTTTGAAAGATGCTTTGATGATGGCAAATAGTAACATTATACATGTGACAACATCCAGTCACACTGGTGTTATGATTTCAATATAGGATTTACTTTTTAACAAGCAATTGTGTGTCAACCAGTTGTATTATTTTGTGTAGTTTCTTTCTTGTTATTTAAATTTTCATACATGTGACAACATCCAGTCACACATGTGTGTTAAGAATCAAAATACAGTTTTTTAACAAGCCAAGATGGCTATTTACTGTAACCTTTGTGTGTCAACCAGTTGTATTATACTGTGAAATGCCTTTGTTGTTATTTTCAATTATTTTAATATATCCACACATTTCAATCTATAATTCAATCCATTATAGCAAAATCTGTTGAATGATAAATTTTATGTCAGAAAAAATTAAGATTTTACCAATAAGAATAAATGTTCTTACATTTCATATAGCACCACCTCCTAAACTAAATAATATGTAGGTGATTAAAATGCATACACACATTTCAGGATGGTTCTAAGTTAATCTAAAATATGATTCAGGAACATCATAAAATATAAAATGTATTGCCTGACCAACAATGATGGAGATGTTTGACTTGGAGGTTATAACATGATGTGGACTCCTGAATTTACAAGGTAGTATTCTTACCCTAGCCAGGCTAAGTAGGGTGCCTCTAAACAAGTCATTCTATCCTTCATTACTCCAGTGAATCCAGCTGTTAATACCTCAATTGAGTCATTCACTTTTATTGAGACTATCTGAGTGATGGTGAGGGAACTGTGTAGAGTAACTCTCCCCATCCCAAGTTACCACTGAATTTGTATAAGTGAACTGACAAACTTTCTCACATTAGGATATGCCATGAGTGTAGCTTGAACCTAGGTTGTTGTGAGAGGTACTGTGCTAAGTAAGCCAGTGCTTTAGTGAATTTAACCAATGAGACCCAACGAGACCTATTAAGACTTATTTAAGAATCATTATAGTGTTTGCTGAAAAATAGGTCCATCAATTTACTTTGTGAACATTATAGTAAATCAAAAGTAAAATATAACTGTTTAATTATAGTAGGACAAAGAAAAATTTTAAAAAATCAAAAAGGATTATCTACTAAAAATATGACCAAAACAATTGTACAATGTATTACTATTTATATGTAACATCAAACTAGTCTAACGAGTTGACAGATGATACTAATTAGATCACAAATCATAAAACATTGACAACAAATTTATATATCAACAGATTCTACTGATACTGTGTAAAACACCATTATAATGTTATCTGACGACAAAACTGTCCTTACCCAAACATTTATATCTGGCTGGAAATGTAAATCAGTATAAAATCAAGATGAGCCCAAGACATTCATAAACTTATATAAAACACTATGATGGTACATCTTAGTAGTAACATAAAGTACTGCTACGAGACAGTACCGGTCTGTCTGTAAAACTAAGGTACTGCTACGAGACCGTACCTGTCTGTCTGTAGAACTAAGGTACTGATACGAGACCGTACCTGTCTGTCTGTAAAACTAAGGTACTGCTACGAGACCGTACCTGTCTGTCTGTAGAACTAAGGTACTGATACGAGACCGTACCTGTCTGTCTGTAAAACTAAGGTACTGCTACGAGACCGTACCTGTCTGTCTGTAGAACTAAGGTACTGATACGAGTCTGTCTGTAGAACTAAGGTGCTGATACGAGACCGTATCTGTCTGTCTGTAGAACTAAGGTACTGCTACGAGACCGTACCTGTCTGTCTGTAGAACTAAGGTACTGCTACGAGACCGTACCTGTCTGTCTGTAGAACTAAGGTACTGCTACGAGACCGTACCTGTCTGTCTGTAAAACTAAGGTACTGCTACGAGACCGTACCTGTCTGTCTGTAGAACTAAGGTACTGCTACGAGACCGTACCTGTCTGTCTGTAAAACTAAGGTACTGCTACGAGACCGTACCTGTCTGTCTGTAGAACTAAGGTACTGCTACGAGACCGTACCTGTCTGTCTGTAAAACTAAGGTACTGCTACGAGACCGTACCTGTCTGTCTGTAGAACTAAGGTACTGATACAAGACCGTATCTGTCTGTCTGTAGAACTAAGGTACTGATACGAGACCGTATCTGTCTGTCTGTAGAACTAAGGTACTGCTACAAGACCGTACCTGTCTGTCTGTAGTAACATAAGGTACTGCTACGAGACCAAACCTGTCTGTCTGTAGAACTAAGGTACTGCTACGAGACCGTACCTGTCTCTCTGTAGTAACATAAGGTACTGCTACAAGACCAAACCTGTCTGTCTGTAGTAACATAAGGTACTGCTACGAGACCGTACCTGTCTGTCTGTAGAACTATCTATTACTATTACATGTATATATATTGCATAACGAGAAATACTCACAGGTAGAAACTTTCATGGTTTAACATTCAGAAACATGTTTGTGTGTACTTACTTCCTCGATTGACAAGCTGGTAGGTAAGACCATTTGTATTTTTTTAAAATGAGGTTGAGACTTGAGAATGAAAATTGTGAATATTAATACAAAGTGAATGATTCTCGTTATACATTAGATTTAGTTATTTCTTTCAATGCAAATACATTGTCATTACCGTACAATATATATTTTTGCAGTCTGGATGTCTCAGTTGTCTTTAAATACAATAGATACAAGTTATCATCATGATCATATTGTAGCAAGCTGGGTGTTTTAGTTTGTATAGCACCTGTTGATTTTGAAGAAGGTCTAGGGATCAAGACTCAATCCAACCCAGCAGATTGTCTCTTTCCTGTTACAGTTTGGTGAGAAGTGTGGCTTCTTAGTAGTGGACTCACAATTGTTGTTGTGCATGTATTAAGTTCATCAAAGGGAATTTGGGTGTTTCGTTTCCAAAGTGTAGGAAACTCAAGAAGGAATAATGCATCCTAGGTAGTAGAGTTGATAGACCTCTTGTCAATAGCATGTATATTATGGCAAGACCACAATTTGTGCCCCAGTCCATCATTGCAGGTTTTAACATCCTCTTACAATATCAAATTTCTAGTGGAACAAATAATTTCAATAGGAAATCAGCAAATTAGATAAACAGTCTAATACAAAATATCCTAAAATGTTCCCTAATGCCTATTATTTGATTTTGTTCTTTACACCTTTGGGTGATTAGTAGGTACAGTAATTGCTGTATGAGGAACCCCCTCACAAATTCAATTTTGTGTAAAAAGACTTGATTGCTTGAACAAATAGTACATCACATTATAAAAATCTATGTAGCCTTAAACATATCTGAAAATAAACTTTGTACAATTATAAAATATTTCTTTTAATTCATCAACTTTCGATCATGTTCAATCAATATACAAAGTTTGAAATGACTGTTGTTGAGACTTTTCCATAACCATGTTATTAAAAAACATACCAAAAAAACAAAAACAAACACATACTGATACAAATATGACAAAGTATAAAAAGAAAGAAAGTTTTCAAAAATTTGAAAATCTGACAAATTAAAATTATGAAACAATACATAATACATGAAATTTGAAAAAAAGTTTGGTGGGAATTTATTTTTTATCTGCCCACACATTTCAAAATTTATGAAAGGCTTATTAACAAAACATATATTTTGAATGAGAGAACTAGCCAATGTTTTGTGTCTTGGTATATATATGTATAATTTATAGATCCTCTGTAGAGTTTGAAACATAATAAGCTGCCCAGGGCTGCTACCTGTATACAGAAGATGGTTTATATTACAAGTGACAAAATATTAATGAAGGAGGAAAAGCTGTAAAATTTCCTCTTTGAAAAAATAACTTATTGAATAAAATCCAAAATTCCATCTCTTTGTGAACATTACTTTCTGATAAAAGAGGTTGGTTAGAGTGAAGTACATGTATAATGATTTTTACACCTAAATCAATCAAGAATACTTGACTTATATAGAGGTGGTTAGTTCAGGAATGGAAGAGAAGACTGGAGTATACAGAGTAAATCACCTAAATTGTACAAGTAAATTGACAAAAATTCTATTATGATCTGCCCAAGAAGGATACATGACCTAAATGATGAGAATCTATGATCTGATCCAAAAGGCAGTATTCTAGACAACTCTGGCTACAAGGTTAGAGGTGTTGTGAACTCTGCTTTTTAGACCACTCTCACTGTGAGGCATCTAGATATGTATGCAAAAGAACTGAAATGTGGAAAATAATATACAACAGATATAAAGAATGTTTAACTGAAGCAATTTGATTTACCCTGAAATACTGTTTAACAAGGATGGATACATTGACGTCTGCTCCAGCATCACAGAGTAGTTGTACCATGTGATAATCCTTCAGCTGTAAGGCATATTGTAAAATATGGCGCTTCTGGGATACCTAATGTGGCAAAATATAAATGTAAACATACATATTAGTATCGATCAGTATGTCCAGTCAACTGTAAAATTCAATATCTATATCAAATATAAGATATCCCAAATACTTGGTCTAAGGCCAGAGAGCTATCAACAACAAAATGAAATAAAAAGTTCCAGTGACACTCAAGCAAAATAAAGGAAATCTTTTTTTTTTTTTTTTTAAAAAAAAGACTGATTTTAAACTCCTGATTTTAGACAGGCACTGTGCATAACAATGAAATAGTGTCCAGTGATGTGGTTTAGATACTTTTTAGAAAAGCACACCAAACAATTGAAATGAAACATGGGACATTACATGTTCAATTTCCAAGAGAACAAAAAGTAAAATTTGTCTGTCTCCCTTATATGATTGGTAACAGACCAGACCACAAAACACCTAAACTGGAGCTAGGAAGTTACTGGTCAGCACAGAGGGAATCATTAATAGCTGTTGATGGCTGAGAGTTAAAGATTAATACTTATACTTTTTATTTTAGATTACTTCATTATGTAATGTTATTGTGTGTCTTAATACATAAATTTTAACTCTAATGCAAACATTTTGTAAACAGAATTTTGATTGGACTCCGACCACAGGAAAATCTGTTTTACAGTTAAAGTTTAGATGTCACATGCTCTCTTGGTTACGATTACATAATACATTCCTAGACACTGGTACATGTGCTTTTGTTTAGAAAACATAAAGAGGTCATTCTTTGTTATAAACAAACATCTTGTTATTTCTAATTACTGATAGACATTTATTTGGCATCTGGTATGTATTTCAAACAACTAAATTATTAAATCAGTGCATTTTAATGTTTTAGTGATAGAACTATATTTTTGGTGTAACGTTGATGAGTATGTACTCAATATAAATTCTAATTGGGACATTAGGAACCTTCATCAATTCAATCTATTTTTATAGTACATGTATATTTTATTTGATTTGCATTAGAATGAAGATAAGCAATCATTGTCAGGTGGACCTTAATTTGTGATTGTAAAATCCATGTTTTATAGTCAGTACTCTTCAAATACAAAACAGTTATCTAATTTTACTATAAATAAAGATATATTTTATATTGTAGTTACCGTATTCAGATAGTTGATGTTACATTTTGGTTTCTTGGCTACTTCTCTAACTTTTTCATGATTTACTTCTAAAACTCCATAAATAGCATCCTACAAAACAGGGCAAATTAAAATGTACATGTATTTGTAGAAAGGTAGAGATATACATGGTCAATTGATTAAGCCTAAGTTAAATTCCGAAATCTTCTTGTGGGACAATTAGTCACGTTACTTGCCAAAGGTTGGTTGTTTTCTCTAGCCACACATGGTTTCCTCAAACATCCCAGAATTGACTGCTTCAATATAAGTAAAAGAACCTTGACTGGGATGTAAAACAGCATAACTCTACTCTACCCCACTTGTGATGAGCTTAAACAGTGTGGCATGAAATAATAAACAAGACATGTGCCTTTTCAGAGATTTTGTTTGCTTAAATTTACTACCAAATAAAGGTAGTCTCCCCTAGGAAAAAATTACTAAAATTTCCCAATTTGTCCACTAAAATTCCCAAAACAAAATTGATGCACTGAAAAACTAAATTTATTTGTCCTTACCCACAAAATATCATAGTACGACAATAAAGTGTCTTTGCAATGAACTCATTAGCTATTACCAGCATATCATAATGCAGTTTCCTAGATCTCAGAACTTCAATTTTCCCATTATTAAAGGCAGAATGTAGTTATCAAAATGTAAGAAAATCACTGCTGTTAATACTTATAATGATGTTTATTGTTGACTTACCATTGTTGGTTTGTGTTGATCTAGTATACCCACTATATCATGATATCTTAATGAAGCTGCATACTGTCTAATTGTCTGACGATTCTACAATTATCAAAGAAAATTAACTTCACAAACCAAATTATTATAGTTACTGTATAAATAGTCAGAAGTTATTATAGAGAATGACTTACATAAACAGCAATCAAGATCACAAGCTTGAAATATCTTTCTTAAAATAGTATTTTAAAAATAACTAGAAAAACTGTTAGCCACAAGCTCACAAAAAATACCCCCGCTCCCCCCACATTGAACAGATCAAATTTTTAAATAGGAGGTGCACATCTACATTATAGCACAAAGATTGTGTAAAAGTTTCATGAAAATCCATTGAAGGGTTTAGGAGGAGTTGCGGATAAGAGATAGGTACCCTAAGGTGTAACGGAAGGACGGACACACGGACAGACACCCCTATCACTATATACCCCCCACTTTTTAAGCGGGGGTATAAAAATATAATTTTAAGTGATGTTATGTTACAAACCATGTTATTTTAATTGAACATATATTTTCTAGAGTAAAATTAAACTTAGAATAACAAGATTCTCCTTTGAAGACATAACTGAATAACTCTCTTATTTTCATATTGCATTAATCAAAACATTGATATTTTAATATTTAAATTTTCTGCATGTTTTCCCAACTACCTCTGTAGTTATTCTAATTATAATTGATTTGTCAGCTTTCAACGGCCAAGTGTAATGTACCGGTAAACAATACATCACACCACACTTATTTTTCAAGGAGAAAAATACTGGGTTGGACCGGAGATCAAACCCAGGACCTCCTGTACTATAGACGAGTGCTCTATCAACTCATCTACCCAGACTGTGACATTCCCTGTTATTTTTTCATTTCCAACTGTCCAATGGGAAAATCTCACCCAAATCCCCTTAGATGGACTTTAAATGGCCACAAAACTGCCAGTGCACCACTTCTAAACTTCCAAACTGTACCAGGAAGAAGAAAAATGCAGGGTTGGACTGAAAATTAACCAGGGACCTCACACATTACAGGCGAGTGCTCTACCAACTGAGCTACCCAGTTCGTTACAATTCATGAATGCCTCATGATAATGTAGCCAAGCAACTTTATGAACAAAATGGCTGTTATATTTATTGGCATCACATAGCTTATCATGTTGTATATGGCAGGAATTTAATGTACCATAGTACAACTATCTGTCTACCATTGTTCATGTTGTTTGTAAGGTGTTTTAAAGATGTAATTTCCACTACTAAATTCAGAATTAATTATATTGTCTTCTAACAATTTGCCTTTTTACCTTCACAGAGTCTACTTTACACCAACAATGAAGTAATTCTAACACTCTCGTCACATCATGATTTTTAACAGCTTCAAATATACCAGGCTTAAAAAAAGAAAATAATACACTTTGAATTTTTTTCTAATATTGGTAAAAACATCATATCATTTGCTTTACTTAGGAGGGTATGGTAAATACATGTATATAAAAACTCAAAATCACTAATGTTATATACAAGCTAAAACAAAAGTTGTAGGCAGGAACATTTTTGTTATAAATGTACATGTAGCATCTGTTAAATAGGAATTAGTTTCAACACATCCTCTCTCTCTCTCTCTCTCTCTCTTTTCAATCTACAAATTTACATGCCCCTATATAAATGCTAGTTGTTCAATGTTTGAGAGGTTTAATCAATGATTACAATAATTAACAAATATTTAAAATATCAAAAAAAATCTAAATTAATAATCAGTATTCCAATCAGTATTGTAAAATCAAGTCTCACAGGTGGCCCATAGTTAGGTGGTTAAGCTCAAAGGCTAATGACTGGATCACTTAATCAATTTTATAGTACATAAATGAACAAAATTATGTATATTGTTACAACTTCACATATACGTATAGTAAATCCTTGATTCATTGCCACTATTTATTAAGTGAAATTTTTGGCAATACTTAGAATAAAGAGATCTGGTGTTAAATTGAGAAATGCTCATAAGAAAAACAGAAGAAATAGATTTAAGGACTTGAATATAGTGTGATAAATAAGGTGGTAAAGTATCAAAGGAGTATAACAACACGGTTTTACTGTACATATATACAAGTATTGCTATATATACCTTATAATGTTCATATACAGACTGCCAATACTTATTTCTAACACACATTTCCATTGGTGTTCTGTTATCCTGTAAAATTAAAGTTTACAATTCTCAATTATAATGTTCATATACAGACTGCCAATACCTATTTCTAACACACATTTCCATTGGTGTTCTATTATCCTGTAAGATTAAAGTTTACAATTCTCAATTATAATGTTCATATACAGACTGCCAATACCTATTTCTAACACACATTTCCATTGGTGTTCTATTATCCTGTAAAATTAAAGTTTACAATTCTCAATTATAATGTTCATATACAGACTGCCAATACTTATTTCTAACACACATTTTCATTGGTGTTCTGTTATCCTGTAAGATTAAAGTTTACAATTCTCAATTATAATGTTCATATACAGACTGCCAATACTTATTTCTAACACACATTTTCATTGGTGTTCTGTTATCCTGTAAGATTAAAGTTTACAATTCTCAATTATAATGTTCATATACAGACTGCCAATACCTATTTCTAACACACATTTCCATTGGTGTTCTGTTATCCTGTAAGATTAAAATTTACAATTCTCTATTACAATATTTATATAAATTATATTTTAGTTCACAAAAGTTTTGCAAAAAGGAGAATCAGTAAAATAAATATTCAATCGTCACTCATCTTCCAATGTTTTGGCTGCTAAGGCTTTCTTAAGTATTCACATGCATTAAAAGTCGCATTGTTTACAATGTTTATAATATTACATATCATTTATAATATTATATTTTAGTTCACAAATAATTTTAAAAAAGGTGAATCAATAAAATAAATATTCAATTCTAACTCATCTTTGAAATTTTTGGCTGTTAAATCTTTATCAAGGACTGACATACCTGTAAAGATAAAGGCTTAGCAATCAAAAACTTTGAAGATGAGTGAGAATTAAATATCTAAAATTACATTTGCAATTTTTTTAACAATGTTTAAAGGCATAAGTTACTCTTTCAAAAACAATAAAGTGAATGTTTGATATTATGAATCAATCCCCCGCAAGCCAGACATATCATAGTATGACAAATATGTCTATTTCCTTTTACAATGCACAATTTACACAAATTATCAACAAATTTTAAAAAAATCAATTAAGTTGTACATGTATTTTTAATACTTGGTTACCATATTTCTGACTTTGCAGTGTCAAGATTTTTTAAATATGATTTAAAATACTTTTAAAACACATATATATGTATGAAGAAAATATTTAGTTTTAAAAAATATAGCAATATTATCTCCACAACTTCACAAAATGAGTTGGCAATTTATGTTGCTAATGGGAAACAAAATTGTTTATGTTGTAATATTGTTTAACTTAACATTAGCAACCTTTTGGCTATTCATGACAAGAGAGTTGAGTTGAGTAATGGTGTTTAACATCCCAGTCAAGAATATTTCACTTATATCGAGAAGTCGCCAGCTATAGGCGAAGGTGCAGGAATTTTGCCTGTGTGTTGCGCTGATGGCATTATACAGCAGGGTTCTTTAACGTGCCAAGCCCACCGTGACACGGGACCTCGTTTATTTTAAGTTCCCATCCAAAAGAACCGTGACTTTCATTTCGTAATGCCGAGTGCTTGGCGAAAGAACAGTCACTACCCACTTTCAAGTCTTGGGTCAGACCCCGCCGGGGATCAAACCCACAACCTCCCACATATGGAGCGAGCACTCTACCAACTGAGCTACCGCAGTGGTTATATTCATGACAAGAGAAAATTCATTAATCTCTATAAATTAATCTAAGAACAAGTTTGTGTATTTGTAGATATGGGAGTGTTTTGTGGTCTGTCTAGTACTAGTTCGGACTCAGTCGGCTTTAAGTGCACTAGTGATAGGACACAGCAGAACAGAAATACTTACACAAAACTTACACACCACATGATCTTGTGTTTATATTTATCCTTGAGATTAAGAAGTAAAAAATGTCTTGTAATAAATAGATGAAAAATTGCTGATGTGATGTAAAACAACATTCAACAAACCAAGCAGTTATTCCTTGAAAAAAATAAAGAATAGATGGACAAGAAAATATGTTCAGCTATACAGACTTTTCTTAAGGGCATTTTTATGCAATATAACTAGCAAATTGAATTAACAATATTTAGTTATGTTTACCCTAGTTTTCATATTTGGGTCAGCTCCACATACAAATAAATCTGCTACATGACAAGAGTTATCTTCCTTGGCTGCTGTCACATGTAATGGTGTATATCCATACTGAAAAGAATGAAACAGACATTTTTATTATTCCTCCATGTTTGTATATTTTATAAACATATAAGATAATGCAATGTACAATATTATATGGCTATCGAACTGATATCGTGAAATATTGTCACGAGTTGACTTGAGATTTGCACAAGCTTGCAAGTGCAAATTTTCGAGTCAACAAGGGACAATATTTCACAATATCAGTTCAATAACCCTTTTATAACTATAGCAAAATAAATTTTGTTTACTTCCATCAAGTATTTCATCTAAAATTGCATTTGTCATACAATATATAAATATTACACTAGTTCTTGATAATGGATATAAGAACTAGTACAATATGACAACACGGCGATGACATCATCAGCCACGTTACAACAATTGTATGACGTCATAAACGATAGCATCATGTGACAAAGCATGCAGTTTAAAAAAATTGATTTGGTAAACCTCAGACTGTAACAAAGTTAGCGTGCAAATATTGATATTTATTGCAAGACCTCGGGATTTATCATTTAGTTTTTATGCAAGGCATATATTGCTATATAATAATAAAGATAAGTCCTGTTAAGTATAAAGATGTAATATTGTATGTTTATAATCATGATATTGTGGTGTTGTATGTTTATAATCATGATATTATGGTGTTGTCTGTTTATAATCATGATATTGTGGTGTTGTCTGTTCATAATCATGATATTGTGGTGTTGTCTGTTTATAATCATGATATTGTGGTGTTGTCTGTTCATAATCATGATATTGTGGTGTTGTCTGTTCATAATCATGATATTGTGGTGTTGTCTGTTTATAATCATGATATTGTGGTGTTGTCTGTTAATAAAGATGATATTGTGTTGTCTGTTCATAATCATGATATTGTGGTGTTGTCTGTTCATAATCATGATATTGTGGTGTTGTCTGTTCATAATCATGATATTGTGGTGTTGTCTGTTCATAATCATGATATTGTGGTGTTGTAATCATGATATTGTGGTGTTGTCTGTTCATAATCATGATATTGTGGTGTTGACTGTTCATAATCATGATATTGTGGTGTTGTCTGTTCATAACCACGATATTGTGGTGTTGTCTGTTCATAATCATGATATTGTGGTGTTGTCTGTTCATAGATTAACTAACACTTTTCTGTCAGCTTTTTAAATTGTTGAACAGAGTGAATGAGTTAATGGAACTTGCCATAAATAGTGGCCATATTGAGAAGATGTCCAGAGTAAATTCAACTCATAGTAATAAAACTTGCCATTAATAGTGGCCATATTGAGAAGATGTCCAGAGTAAATACAAGTCATAGTAATAAAACTTGCCATTAATAGTGGCCATATTGAGAAGATGTCCAGAGTAAATACATAGTTTACTGTAACAGCTTTCATTGTTTCATCACAGTTACTCATTAAGGTTAATCAGTAGGTTAAATTCCACTTTAATCTAAATTTATGTAGGAGCAGAGTAATGTTTTACATCCCCCCCTTTTAAAAATTTCATTTATTTTGAGGCCAAAGTGGCTGAGTTGTCTGATGTGCATGCTTCAAGATCCCAGTACCAATCACTGCCTAAGTTTGAATCCCACTCAGGCAGATCTTACCGTAGTAGCTTGTCAGTTTCCCTGCTGAAGGTTATTAATTTTCTCAAGTATTTTGGTATTTTATACCATCCTTGTGATCTATTATAAAAGTAAAATATTCAGACCGGGACATAAAACTCCATGACATCACTCTAAAATTATTATTAAAATGACAAGCAAATTAGTAAAGGTACTTTTTGTGATTTGCACTTAGTTCAAAGGGCCATAACTCCCAGGAAATTGAGCAAACCAACTTCGATTAATGATATACACATCTTGTATCAATGTTAATGCTTTGCATTAAGTTATGTAAATTAGTGCTCCACAGATCTGTAGAATTACTAAGTATTCTAGACAAGAAGTGTCTGGATGGACAGAAGGCACAGAGAAGTTTGAATTTAATATTGCCTGCCTTTTTTTAAGAAAAGACAGGGATAGCAAAGTTAATGTGCAAAATAAATTGAGACGGTATTGAAGTAAGTTCAAGTTAAGTACATGAGTACCTAGGCCTTCACAAGCATGTTAATCATGCACTGGTATCCAACAAAGAACACCTGTTATCCTGTTATTGAGTAATGTTTTTATAAGTATGTTTAACAAGAAGTAAGAACAGGTGTCTGGTACACAAGGTAAATAAATAACAAACAAAACACATCAGGGCCAAGTTGTTTAAAGTTTGATTAGTAGTCAAAATTTGTTTTTTGCCTTATATCAAATATTTTGTGAATTTTTTGTTTAAATCACAAAAAATGAATAGAATTTCATCAAACTATTTTAAATTCTCACTAAATCACTGATTCAATTAGCCAAGCTTTGAACAACTCGGCCCAGGTCATGATGGGATAATAATAAAATGATGTTTTTTGATTAACCTGTCCAGTCAGGGGGAATAAGTAACATTTAACCTTTAACTTTTATTAAATAATTAATGTTTATTTCTATCAAATAGTTTTATATTAATCCATTTAATGTTTTTCTATGGTTTGAAATACAGTCAAACCTGCCTATAAAGGCCGCCCAAGGGAACCAGAAAAAGTGGCCTTTATGGACAGGTAGCCTTTATATAAGGTTCAAATAACATGAAAAAAAAACCAATTGGGATACAATTCTACTGGCTTTATAAGCAGGTGGTCCTTATATAGTGGTGGTCTTTAAGACAGGTTGGACTGTATATCAAAATATGTGTGAAATGTAAAAATAATTATGTTTTTTATTCTCCTCTAAAGTTATATGTCTTAAGTATATGATGTTAAATCTCATTATTTAAATAAACCATGAGTAAATTTACCTTATTCTGAATATTGACCTCAACCCCAGCTGCTATCAATATATAAAATATAAACGGCCGGTACATTGTACATACAAAATGGATATAATTGTTTCCTTTCTGTTAAAATAAAAAAATAAAAGATTTTAATTTAAAATTGATAATTAAGAAAGAAATTAATAACTACAGGAACAAAATACTTAATATGAAGAAATATATAAACAAGATCTACACTGTTTCTGCAACAAGTAGAAAATATTCTGTAAATGTATTGACTTTAGCCTAATCTGTACAAATTTTAACAGAAATTAAAATTTTGGTGATTTGAGTAAATATGCATCATCTTAAATTTAAATTAAATAATTCTATCAGATCACCTTGAGTACTATGATGATACATTGTATTTAATTTTGTATTGGATTTAAATTAGTGCCACTTATCATTATCATTATTATGCGGAAATCTCTAAAATTAGTACAAGTCTTAGTATGTCTCTAGTATCCCATAATGTAGTCCATTGTCAATATAAAGTATATATTAAATATATTCCATATTTCCCACCAAGCATTGCCTAACAATTGCTGTACTTAAATGCTTCCCGCTTTGTGGACTCATCTGATCTATATAATGTCAAAGCAACATCAAATAAATCCTGATACTGAACACAAATACTTTGACATTTACTTTACAACTCTACTGTGCTTTGTCAAAATCACCTAACAACCTTTTTTCTCTTAACGGTAATTTTTTTGCACATATGAAATGTGAAATTATAATTAATTATTATGACAATAATAATTTAAACTACAGTAGTATTAAATCTTACCCAATCCTTAAAATGTACATTTTCACCACTAGCAATTAAAGATTTCAATTCTTTGATATCAGCAGCTATAATAGCCTGACCTATCTTGGTCTGTAAAACAACACAAAAGGCGATTAATATAAGTTAGCATTGCAGAATCTAAAAAAAACAACAATAAATGATTGCAAAAATAACTTAACTAGCAGGGAGAAAATATCTGGATCCAGTTGTCTTGTGTGTGGATGTGTCTTTTTGATAGATTGATTCAATAAGATTTTATGTCCCAGTCAAGAACATTTCACTTATATTGAGACATCATCACCTATAGGCGAAGTGGCAGAAATTTTTACCTTTGCAGTGCACTCAGGGAAATGTGCAGGGAGGGTTTATTAACGTCCCACGCCAGCCGTGACACAAGGCATCAGATTTAAGGTCTCTTCCGTAGTAACCATGACTTTCATTTCTAAATGCCCAGTGCTTTGGTGAAAGAACAGTCACTACCTATATTCAAGTCTTGGTCAGGGCCCAGTCAGGGTTTGAACCCACTACCTTTCACAAATGAAGTGAGCACTTGATAGAGGATATCCCATACACTTAACATTATAATTATATGCTGATGGTGTTACAGGGGTAAAAAGTTATTGTTTATTTTGTTGAGACAAGCTAAAAATGATCATATACAAATAAAAAACAAAATTTGATCAAAACGTAAATTTTTTAGTCGCTTTCATACTTCAACATTTTTTAATATTTACAAATAAAAAACACCATATTGTGTAATTTTGCAGCAAATATTAAAAATGTATACCGGTAACTATAAAATTAAAACAAATAAGGCTTTTAATGTTTAGGATCACACCCTCTGGCCAAGTGAGAGGCTAACCATGCCATTATTTTGCCATACCTGAGCCAGTTGTCTCATTTCTCCTGCCATGTTGAAGGTTATTTAAGTTTAGGCTCATACACACACTGGTTGATATTAATCACCTGAAAATACAAAACAGTTAATGGTTATAACAAATACAATTTTTTTCATGAAGAAGGGTTATCTTTTAGTGGAATAGCTTAATACAGAATCTGCCACTTAATGAATCTGAACAACTGTCTTTGAATCCATGTTGGACAGGCTTTCAGTAGACCATAAAATTACCGTAAGTACACACAGACATGTTTCTGAATGGTAATCCACAAAAGTTTCTACCCATCAATATTTATTTTATACTGTATATATAATAGTAATAGACAGTTTAAAAGACAGGTAGTAGTAGTGCAGTACATGTACTAAGACAGTGTCATTGTGCTTTATAGTTTGTGAATGTCATGGCTTTATCTTGATTTTATACATTTACATTTCCAGCCAGATTTTAATGTTTGGGTAAGGAAAGTTTTCAGTCAGATAACAGTATGGTAAGCCTTCTTCATAAGACAGCCTACTTTGTACACATCTAGAAGGTTTTTTTTACTCTGAGTAATAATACCTTCATCAGACACAGAAAAAGAATAAAATTGTTGTAGAACGTAAGAGATTATAGTCTAATAAATAGAAAAGTTTTGCTTTCTGGTCACCAAAGGTGTAGATGAAGAACACTTTATAATGATCACCAGCGGTACACTTTCACCATTGTGCCATTCTTATTTCTGTAGCAGGGCTGAGCTAGACATGGTGTTGTAAATTTGGTATATAAACACAATTTAGAGTTATTTGAATCCTCTTTCATGAAACTTGTTGAGGAAGAAAAAAATGAAATGGAAAAGAATCCAACCAAAATTGGGTAACAATGAATCGAGAGGTCTGAATCATGGTTCACCATAATAACAATTTATCCTTTCGAAGATCACTCCTAATGTATAGTGTAATTTACAACAGAATGGATCATATAATTTGACATTTAACTGCAAAATGGTCTTATTCAGAAATTTTCATTGAATACTACAAATATTTACTTTGGAAAACATCAGTAAATACCACCTGATATGATGTACACAGTTAAACAAACAGGTGCATTTTCAGCCCAAATGATCCACATCCACCCAACCCCACATGCGAAATGCACACACGTGTGGGGTTGGTATGGATCAAATAAATGTTTAAAAAAATTAACATGAACATATTTTATAGAATTACAGGGTAGTGTCAAAAAATAGCATTATTGCAGTCATGATCACAGAGGCAATGGGGAAAATATTCACGAGTTCATAACACCCTGATCAATGTACCAACAGCTTACAATCCTAGCCTCTATTCCTTGGTCTCAAGTTTTGATTCATGTATCTGACCTTAGACAAGTGTTGTCTATTCTTTAAACACGGCTGAAATATCATAAAACGCCTTCATTTATTTTGTAGTTTACCTGTATCCAAGTGGAAGCCAGCCATCTTCGGTTAAAAGTGAACCACTTCCGGTAAAACTAATTTCTAAAACGGATCAGTTACACAAACGCATATCGGCATTTAAATGTCATTGTAGATTTGAATGTTCTCGTATATTTAAGAACCGTTGACATTTATTTTTTTCTAAAAAGGCTGTTATTTATTAAAAATATTTTATTTGAACTATTTTATGCTTTACTTATAGAAAACTTTATCAAACATAGGGTTTAAATGTCTCTGATATAGTGTAATGAATTATGGACGTTTCCACTTATTTATATTTTGATATGTATACTATAGTTTTACAGATATTCTATCTAGTTATGTTTTTGAATACTCGGGAAAAGTCCTTAGACTATTATTCAAGGTTGCTTAAACTTTATTTTTATGTTTAAACAATTCAGAGAGAGAGAGAGAGAGAGAGAGAGAGCACACTGAAATTCACATTATGGTGGTTTTGTCTATTTCAGTGTTTTTATCCTCCGTCGTTTTGACAATCTCTAATTCTACAACGTCGTATAGTTTGACCGGTTTTAGTGTTTGCAACTTTTTTTAATCTTTGGACCTGCATATTGTACATAATGCTACCTATTCACCTAGAACGTCAGATGTCAAACGTCGCCGGTGGTCAGCTGGTGGTTACGGAGGCAATTGAATAATATGTAATAAAAACTATATTATTTCAAATGGCGTACAGAAAAATGTTGACTGTTTCAACTATTCTATTGATTGAATCGCTCGGTCAACATATATTGCGTTCGGACTTTATTTAGCAAATGACGTCATGGAGCAATGGGGGTCAATGTCTGTTATGTTAGACTTTCAAGAATATAGTCAAACATAACACATATTGACCGCAAACTCGGTCAATACCAATATGTGTATTTATTATACAATCTACTCAATAATCCATGTAATACGGTCATACAATAAAAATCGTATTGAATGAGTATGACGTCATAAAAGCGTAAAAGTCATGATCATTCCAGAGTGACGTCACATAATTGACCTAGTTCACAATTGTTCTGTTTGTTGATTCTAATTAAGCTGATACTTTTCTTCTAAAAAGAAGATACATTGTATTTAAATTGAAAATGTTTGTTTTGTTTTTGTATCTTGCGGACAGACTATTGTACTTACTTTTAATATTTCAGCAGGATTACGTTTGGCGCATGTACACAGTTACGTGAAATTGTTGTGTTTCGGTCAATCAGCTGTTTTCTTATAATGAGAAGACAAGTTTTAAACTTACGAAAAACCTGTTTTTATGGGATTATATAATAAATAGAATCTTGCATTCGTGTTTATGCAATATTGAATTTATTAAAATCGTTGAATAATGTTTTATTCAACGAGCCTTGGCGAGTTGCATAAAACATTATTCAACGAGTTTAATAAATTCAATATTACATAAACACTCATGCAAGATCCTCTATATATTGTTTTATGACGTCATTTAGCGGTGTCTAATGGCATATATCCGAGAATTTGTCACGTTGGTAACAAGCCGGAATTTACAGACCCCTAAATTGGCCCTAATAGGTGCACAGTCTCTATATGTATAAAAAAAACAAACATATTAATCCATGTCAGAATCACGATCCAAAAGCAAAGTAAAAACTTTAGAACTGACAAGTTAGGTTAGACACGTGAACTTCCACCAGGGAAATGAGGTCGGGTGCTCCGGATGGGTAAATACCTCCTGTTTGGCTAGCTACACCCACCACGTGTTTAATCATAATTATGTAAAAGGAACATGGAACTGTGGGACGGCAAATATATCCAGGGCAATCCTGGACAGAGACACTAAACTTATTATCAACAATACTGTGATGACGGCCATAAAACTTTTTGAGGGCCTTGATAAGCCTAGGCCCGCAATATCCCTGAGTCACCAATTTATTTGCAAGCAGCCCGTTTCGTTGTACAAAGTACCCGTAGTGGGAACAAGCTCTACCATAGCGTATTAATTAGGAAACAAAGAGGAGTAGATATATTGCTGCACAGAAAAGGAAAGTTGACAATAGAAAAATTGAAGTCATCACGTTTGTCATAAAGTTTCAAATGTTGCCTTTCGTGGGCGTCATAATTCATATCTTATTTGACATATGTTAGAGTGAAATTAACTGACAGATCGATCCATACATAGGCATATTTCAACATCAATTTATTGATTGTGTTTCATCATTTTTACTGCATTTACGTCACATAATTTACAAGTACACACCGCATGGTCGATGTATAATGTCTTAGCTTTACACAGACTTTTGTCTATGTAATATTTTATCAATATGTTTGGTGTGTTAAAATTAGTCACGGCCCTCTTTTTTATTTACTATGTGCGTGCTGAATGCGTACCGGACATAGACTGCAACTTGGATGTTGTGGTGAAAACTAAAGATGGAGGAAGTGTTACTTGTGGAGAAGAAAACAATGATGATGAATACGACTATGAAGACTCGCCAGAGATAAAATATACGAGTGCAGACAGGGTAAGCTGTCCTATACTAGACCAAACTATCTGCCCATACGATGGTAAGGTACAGTTTAATTGTCTGTTGGTACATGAGGTATGGTGGTAGTTATGCAATTGAATAAAGGCAGATAGCTCGGTCTGTCTACAATCAATCTCCCTCTTTCTCAATAGATTTGTCTTCGAATTTGAAATCAGTAGCATATGCTTTTATCTTGCATTGTTTTTCTTATTTCTGATTTATCTGTTGTCATTCTTGATTAATTTTTCGAAAATTACCAGACACACCGTTTCAGGCGCAAAACCTATACATTCCGTTGCCATTAGGTTGTGTCCAGACCAGGTTCTGACACATTTGCGCTGTTTACCTAGGTATGCGTATTGCTATAATATGTCTGTGTTGGGACATCACAGGGTTGTCCAACACGAAATGATGGAAGGCAAAACACCCAACAAAACAACAAAAATACACTGACAAACACATACAAATCAACAAAAATACAATTAAAACACAGACACAAGTAAATACTATTTATGGTTATATCGGTTGTTTTACATAAACACAAGTGACATAATTGGGTAAGAATAACAATCAGTACAACAGCTGTTGTAAAACATCAATACCGGGATAAGATGTTTAGCTCACCCTCGATCAAGGCCCAGAACACTTTTCTGATCTAAAATCGATTGATTGATTGAAATTTTACGTCCAAGTCAAAAATATTTTACTTATATCGAGGCGTCACCATGTATAGATGAAGTGTTAGAAATCATTACCTTTGCAGTGCGTTCAGTGCAATGTGCAGTCATCGTTCTTTCAAATAGCGCCCACAACTAGCACGACACATCATTGCACAGCAATCACTACCTATTTTTAAGTTTTCGGTAAAAGTCGATACTCGTCTCGCGTCTCGGGTCTATCCCTAACTTTTAGGGGATATGGAGATTTAGCTATAACTTGCCTTTGGTGACTAGTTTATATTTAAATCTGTAATTCCCGTTTCGGTAACAAATAAGATCTAATGCGATTTTTAAAAATGTTTTAACTTTAATATTATGAGATTCCAGTGACCTGGTGAATATCTTTATATATTTCGAATAAAGAGGGTCCTCGCTGACTCCGGTTAGTCGACCATATTTGTTTTACACGTTATCTAGAATGTATAGACCAATGACACGGAATCAGGAAAATGTATATGCGTTTCTCTTATTTTCAGGCAAAGACATACACATTGTTTATGGTTGATCCTGATGCGCCAAATCCAGATAAGCTAACATCTAAATACTTCATACACTGGATAGTCAATGGTATACCCGTAAGTCCACATTAATATTATATACTCAACTATTTAAGAAAGACAGACACACACGCCAATACTATGTCATTACAACAAAAATATATGCATGTAACCTACGACTATTTATTTCTTTGTAATGTAAATCCACATAAATATATATTACATGTAACTATAAATAACGCCCAGGATTAAAAACCAGAGATAAAACTAAATAAGTCAAAAACTCTGAAAAACCTTTGGGCTCTATGTTCCCAAATAAATAACAATAATGAAGAAAAATTGTCTTTCCAGTGTGAAGACCAAGGCTAGAATAACACGCACTTAAACAAACTTACTGCAACTCGCTTAAAACTTAGTCACGGCCCTTATTTTAAATATTAAAGAACCAAACAGACACCAATTTTCTTCTATACTACGTAACGTACACATGACCTCGATGACTGAGTGGTGTAATAGAGCGACGGCTTACGGATCGCAGTATCTCGATCTTACTGCTTTGGTTCGAATACCTCTTGGGCAGACCCTAGTGTGAGAAACTGTCGGTTTGCTTGCCGAAGGTCAGTGGTTTTCTCCGGACAGTCCAGTTTTCGTCCGCCATCCTTGGAATGAAGGCGCTTGATATAAATGAAAGAATATTCATGATTGTGTGTGATGTTAAACACTATTATTCCACTTGACTCTTAACGATACATAGATATTTAACAACGTTAACACATTAACGTTTTCAGAACAGATTTTTAGTATTCTTGGAACGTTAGTCAATGCAATTCTGTTGTTGTGATAACAAATATAATTTCAAAATTCTAAACAAATTTCATTAAAAAAAAGTTAAATTGTGTCTGCAATAATATCATATAACACATGTATGAGAATGTCTTATTGTGACAAAACTTGTTTATTTTCCTTGTGTACAGGGATCCGACTTGTTGAGTGGATGGACCACTAGCGATCAGTCTGGACATGTCCTTGTAGGTATGTATACTCCATATAATTACTTTATTATATTATTCTGTAGCCCCATTTCTCAAAATTTCGATAAATATAATATATTAAATGGTAAAATATATAATTGTAATAGAGGTGATGTTAAATCATTATAGATTATCAATTTGTCCAATGAAATGCTCTAAAATTACTTTTTTTAATTGATAAAAACTATCTTTCATAAAGAGAATTTCTGAAACAAACCAGGATGTTACTGATCAGAAAAGTGTAGTGACTTGTTCGTGCCATTTCGTCTTGCATCTTTCCTCGTGGCGGGTTTATTTTACTAAGTGAAAAGACAAGATTTTAAGGACAAAATACACATAGCACCAGACTAAGAATTCCACTCGAAAAGACAAAATGACACATTGTAAATTTCATATTATACCCGTGTTAATATTACAATGTCATATACTTTTTTTTAAATTTAATCATAAAATACGAGGGTCGTTCAAAAAGTCTTGTCCCTTCCTGTAAACCGTAAATAAAACACCGCAATTTATTATATTGTCACTTGTCACGGGTGACTGAGTTCATTCCCAAACACGTGGAACATTTTTAGATTATATATGCAAAAGAATTAGTTTTTCTTGCCATATTTTCATCATAACACTCGTTACACTGCTTGGAAAATGACGGACATGACAGGTAAAAACATTATTGAAATGAGAAGCTTCATGAAAGCCTGTGCAAAACTCGTTAAATCGCCCAAACAAACATTCATTGAAATGCAAGATGTTTTTGGTGAGCGAAAGCTGTCATATAGGTCCATCTCACGCTAGATACGTAAATTTAAAAATGGTGTTAACGACATTTCTGATAAGGCCCGTTCTGGAGGACCAAAAACAGCATGCACCAAAGAAAACATTATAGGAATTCAAAAACTGGTCAATAGGGATGGAAGGTTGACTGTTAAACAGATAGCTGAAGTCGTTGATTTATCATTGGGGGCCATACATTTCATTCTCAGAAAAAAAAACTAGTCATGAGAAAGATTTGTGCTAGATGGATCCCTCATTTGTTGTCAAAAGAGCAAAAGCTCACACGGGTCAAAATGGCTAAAATCTGCTGAAAATATATGGTAATTGTAACAGCAGGCATCTGGCTGATATAGTTACAGGTGACGAAACATGGGTATATTACTTTTAGCCACATAGAAAGATAAATAATAAAATATGGCTAACCAGAAAAGGAAAACGACCTGAAATTGCAAGTCGCACTCAACGCACAAAGAAAGTTCTTTATGCTATATTTTTCAATAGTAACGACACAGTTGCCCAAATTCCCATCCTTAAAGGCCAGGGTATCACGGAAAACATTTATAAAAATAAAATTCTTAAGAAAATGAAAAAAAATTATGAAAAGAAAAGACCAAAGTCAGGAATTCGTGGTATTCGGTATCCATGACAATGCTCCTGCTCACATTTAAGTTGGTGACTGAATTTTTGTACAAGGAACGTGTTGTTGTTTTACCTCATCCACCTTATTCACCTGATCTTTCACCGTGTGACTTTTATCTCTTTCCTAAACTTAAGAAACACCTTTCTGGTCGTCGATACAGATCTCGTTCATTGCTAGGTTCAGCAATTCATCAGTTTCTCAATGGTATATCCAAAAAAAAAATATGCAAATGTATTTAGAAAATGGATCCAGCGTCTTAAAAAGTGTGTAGCCGTTAAAAGTGATTATTTTGAAGGAATGAAAATAAAATATCATAAATAAAACGTCTTAATTTGTGTTTTTATTATGAAGGACAAGACTTTTTGAACGGCCCTCGTACATTCCAAAAATGGTATATATTGTCCTTTATCATTTTTGAATTTATTTTATGATTAAATTTAAAAATGGTATATATGACAACAGCACCAGAAGGACGATTCCTCATCAGTAGTGCTTTGACCGAAAGTTGTGAAACCAAAGTTTTTCCCGGGGGGTTGAAATAATATCCAAAGGACTAAAATATATTTAACTAACTTCAGTTAAGGAAATAACGAAATGTATCTATTCTTTATTTACATTTAGATTACAACAAGCCAGCGCCACCTTTTGGTACCCACAGATATCAGTTTTATCTAGCTGAACAGAAACCAGAACAGACATTTGAAAAACCATCAAACAGACCCGGGTTCGATCTCAAGACCTTCCTAATTGATAATAACATATGTTCTGTTGTTGCTAGTTACCAGTATAAAGTAACAAAGACATAATAAGTATTTTGTCATAGTTTTAATTTTCTTCTAATTATATATAGTACTACTACGGGCGCTCAGTGGCGGAGTGCTCCCTTCGTATTTGGGAGGTCGTTGGTTCAAACCCCTGTCGTGTCTGACCAAGACTCGAAAATAGGTAGTGACTTTTCGTCGGCATTTAGAAATTAAAGTTAAGTGGTTCTTCAGAAGATACTTTAAATACCGATACCCCTATGTCACGACAACCGTGCACATTGCCGTTAACACACTACAAAGCCACTCTACATATAGCTGGTGACGTCTCGATATAAGTGCAATAGTCTTGACTGGGACGTAAAACCACATTCAATGAATCAATCAAATTATATATTGATCAAGTGGATACGTTGCTGAGAGTTCGGCCACATTTTCTCTCAGCTGTAGGTTAAAACCACAGGGACGGATCCATTATACAGTTTAAAAAAAATAACATTGTAGCAATTACTATAAGGAATAAACAAGGTATTTCTAATCTATACTTTGATCGTTGGGTTCTAAAAATTAGCTTCCTTAACGACGGTAAGCTACTTTATAATATTTTATATCATCGTCTACCTTAGAATTTATAGTATGTTAATGAATAGATATAAATAGGTAGAAACAACATCACTGAAATGTCCAATCTTCATAAAACATCAAATCCGTTCTCCCTAATTTTACCCCCGCAGGCTTGATTGTTTTGAATGGGGGTTTTCGTTCCAGTCGAGAATATTCCACTTGCATCGAGACGTCGCCAGCTTCAGGCTATAAGTATATACATGTATATAAGTATGCATAGAAATATACCCATGTCTGATGCAGAAAACCAAGGTATGGCTAAGTACAAAAACCATGCGCTCGTTTCCTGTTTGTGATAAGCCAGGCCTTATATTTTATAAACATTCACGCCGTCACACGCTTTCTTGCATATATACAGGTATAAGGTAAACAACATTGACCTGTCCGCTTGACCTTTCATTACAATTATTCATATAGGACGATCCACTCAACTCATTGGTAGTATTAAGATTCACAGTTAATACATATACACATTGCCCATGATTGGTGTTCACATCATATAGACGAAGTTTACACGCGTGATCCCTATTCTTAAATTATCTCGTCCATAATGAATATTTAACTCAAAGGTCAAGCGGACAGGTCAATGTTGTTTGCCTATAGTTCACAATCAGACGACGGAGTTTTTATAAACAGAAGCGAGTCTAAACTATAGGCAAAAAGCCATGATTGACTTGTTCACTTGACCTTATTTGAAATATTTATTATGAACAAGTATATATATAGGGGCATGCGCGTTTATTTCGTCTACATAATAAGAAACACAAGTATGAACTGAGAATCTTACTTCTATCCATGTATTGGACGAATTCTCCTATATGAATATTCCTAATGAAAGGTCAAGCGGACAGGTCAATGTTGTTTACCATACATTCAGGCCTTCTCACGTGATACTTTTTATAAACAACATTGACCTGTCCGCTTGACCTTTTCACTAGAAATGATCATATAGAAGGGTCAACCTAATGCAAGATTCACAGTTAATGATATTATATATCCAAGGCACAAGATTAGTGATCACAAGGCGAAATTAGTACGCGTAATCTCCATTCATGAATGCAATTGTGCATAATAAATATTTGAAATAAAGTTCAAGCGGACAGGTCATTGTTATTTGCCCATACAACAACCCTGATATTAAAATAGAGTGATTCTCACCAGATTATGGACGAGCTGTATTATACTGGTATTCACTGGCTTGGCTGTCTTAAAAATATTACAGGGAGGCTGTAGACAAAGGAATTAATGTGTTGTGAAATTACCTCTGCCACCCGTGCGTGAGGTAATAACAAACGTGAGTTTGCTTTGATGCGCCTAAATGTGAAAAAACAATTAACAAGATATCACACATGTACATACATCTCCCGCGTTGTCATGATACTTCACACCTACATTTAAATCTCTGTATAACATATCACACCTGTAGCTACATCCCCGTATCACATATCACACCTGTTACTACATCTCCATATCATACCTGCAACTTCATCTCTGTATCACATATCACGCCCGGAGCTATATATCAATATCACAAATCACACTTGCAACTACATCTCCATATACAATGTACCCGCAACTTGATCTTCGTATCATATATCACACTCGCAACTTCATATCTCTGTCACATATCATACCCACAACTTTATATTTGTATCACATATCACACCCACAACTTCATCTCCATATCACATATAACACCCACAACTTCATATCCATATCACATATATCACCCACAACTTCATCTGCATATTTCATATCCATAGCACACCCACAACTTCATCTCTGTATCACATATCACACCCACAACTTGATCTTCGTATCACATATCACACCCGCAACTTCATCTCTACATCGCATATCACATCAACAACTTCATCTCTGCATCGCATATCACACCAACAACTTCATCTCCGTATGACATATCACACCCGCAACTCCATCTCCATATCACATCACACCCGCAACGTCATCTCCGAATCACATATCACACCCACAACCATCTCCATATAACAACCACAATTTCATATCCATATCACATATATCACCCACAACTTCATCTGCATATTTCATATCCATATCACACCCACAACTTCATCTCTGTATCACATATCACACCCGTAACTTCGTCTCTGCATCGCATATCACACCCACAAATTCATCTCCGTATCACATATCACACCCGCACCTCCATCTCCGAATCACAAATCACACCCGCAACTTCATCTCTGTATCACATATCACACCCACAACTTCATCTCTGTATCACATATCAAACCCACAACTTCATCTCTGTATCACATATCACACCCACAACTTCATCTCCATATCACATATCATACCCACAACTTCGTCTCTGTATCACATATCACACCTACAACTTTATCTCTATATCACATATCACACCCATAACTTCATCTCTGTATCACATATCACACCCGTAACCTCATCTCTGCATCACATATCACATCCTTGTTTGGTTTTTTTTAATATTGAATTCACACGAAGACAAAAGACAGGTCATTCACTTTCCTAATCCAGAATCTCGTTCATAAAACCGAATATTTACAATATGACTGTACCTGTCTTCGATATAACATACAGAAGCAATGGTATTGCAATTTCCATGAAAGACATGACCCTTGATGATGTGTATGAGTTTTCCTGCAATATAACGTCATGTTCTGCACAGGGGTCATGTGGTTATGTGAGATACGCCGATCTCACATGGCTTAAAATCCTATCTCACATTCATGAGCAGGTATGGAAGAAATAGCGCCAAGGATTAAAACAAATAAAAATATTTATTAAAAGGAAGAATTGTAAATATAAGAAATGACATTTCGCCCTTCATTTTGAATTTGGCACGCACCACGCTATCTTCCATTAATTACCCCTTGAAATACCACGAGCAGAATGTCATTTCTTTATTAAGTACATACAAATAGCATACTTCTTAAAATAAACTGATATAGATCGAAATTTTACAGAAGTCGGTTTATTGTATAGAGCATTCGATTTTGTGAGTTCTTTACACTTTTCTTCCATATCTGCTTATGTAAGATAGGGTTTTTCCCTATGTGAGATACGCATATCTCACATGACCACGTGACCTTTAGTGACGTCACAATCAAAAGACAATTACATGACGTCATCATATGGAGAACATAACGTCATTTTGCGGGAAAATGACATCCAATTCTTCACAATTTAGAAATTTTGAGTGCGTTTCAAATGATAAATATTGGATTTTTTAATGAACCACTTTGTTTTGTAGTTTATACATTTTGTATAAACCAAAATCCGGTACGATCTATCCAATGGTCATATTTATTTTAAAGTAAAATGTCAAATTACAAAGTTAGATTTTACAAACATGGCGTCGATGTCTATGTTCATCGTACCTGAAGCCAAATATTGGCACTAAAATGGAAGAAAAATAATCCATTATGAGTTGATCCATGTAGGATAGGGAAATCTCACCCTCGGGGTTGAACATTTCTGGTCAGAGACTCGGCAAGCCTCGTCTCTGACTGAAATGTTCAACCCCTCGGGTGAGATTTCCCTATCCTACATGGATACTCATAATGGATTCCTATAATCTCACAACTTTCCATGTGGTTGTCTATGGATAGTGACGTAATCAATGACGTCACCGTGTACTTTACTGCGTTAAATTTATAACGCTGGTATTTCTAGCATATACACACGGCTAAAGTCGGTCTTTTGAAACTGCAGTCTCTCTGGAAGTCTGGCATTATATGGTAATTAGTGTACTGAATGATTTATGACGGAAAACATGTTACTGGTATTTGATATTTGTATCATATAATCACATTTTACTTATAATATAGGTAATCACGGCAGTCAGAAATTAAATTACAGCCCGACATAACTTTTGTGAAGAAGTGATTTGTGCCATTTTATTTTATTTTTAGAATTTCTCCAACTAAGATGTCGTGTGTGTTGTATTTGACAACGGTCGTGTATTTGTTTCACGGTGTTGCTGCCTTCTGTTTTAACCGTGGTGCCCTGGACATACAATGTAAAAGTCAGAGAAGTTATTCAGAACTTATGGTAAAGTTTGGAAATGACAGAAGTAAAGTCAAATGTGGACAGGAAGCCAGTGAACCTCAGTACAGAGCCGCGCCAATAATACAGTTCCCTTTTGCCGACAAGGTAGGTATCGATAATATGAAGAGTTTGTTGCTTGCATGGACTATAGTGGAGTAATGGATATTTACGTTCCAATCCAAATTATTTCACTTATATCGAGGTGGTCAGTTATGAGATGAAGACAACCGGAGTTCCCGAAGAAAACAATTATCCTTCTCTGTAAGCGAACTGTTAAACTAGGATCTCTCCAAGTGGAATTCAAGAGGCGCTTTATTTTTAGACAACACAATGTATAAAATGTGTAAAATAATGGGGTTCGCCGCTGTACCACGTGATACCTTCTAATGTGTCTGTGAAACGCTTGTTTCCAATGGACATGGAATCGCACAATATGACGCTTTCTCGTAAAAACGACGTTATTCCGTGAATTTGTAACGTTGACGTTTTCCAAAATCTTCCGCACAAACCTTAAGAGGTTTTGATCACGTGGTACGGCGGCGAACCCCATTATGTGGTGAAGATAGGTAAAGTTAGCTACTAGTAGCCAGTTACTTGTTAGAAAAGCAGTTGATTACTTTGAAAAAATATCATCTATTTACTACACATAAGTACCTACTAACGAATTAGATTTTATGGATCAAAACTTCCGCAAAACTACGAACAATTTCTTGTACCACGAATGTAGTCCCGATATTTTTGAATGTAAATAACATTCCAGACGAGTAACTGGGTATTTATTTTTAAGATATTCAAAATTCAAATATAACATGATGAAGTATATTCAATTCTGCATCCATTGATACCAAATATTCAAACATTCAAGCTTCAATACGCACAGATAAGCTTCCACAAACGGAACGAGGAGATGCAAAAACGGGTAGGTTCAAGTGTAATTTCCATGATTTTTCACATTCACGACGAGTAGCTGGGTATTTCTTTTTAAGATATTTTTAAAATTCAAGCATATCATAATGAAGTATATTCAATTCTGCATCCATCAATACCAAATATTCAAACAGTCAAGCTTTAATACGCTCAAATACGCTTCCACAAAGGAAGGGGGAGTGTACGGGTAGGTTCTAATGCAATTTCCATGATTTTTCACATTCAGGACGAGTAGCTGGGTATTTATTTTTAAGATATTCAAAATTCAAGCATATCATGATGAGGTATATTCAATTCTGCATCCATTGATACCAAATATTCAAACATTCAAGCTTCAATACGCACAGATACGCTTCCACAAACGGAACGAGGAGATGCAAAAACGGGTAGGTTCAAGTGTAATTTCCATGATTTTTCACATTCCAGACGAGTAGCTGGGTATTTATTTTTAAGATATTTAAAATTCAAGCATATCATAATGAAGTATATTCAATTCTGCATCCATCAATACCAAATATTCAAACATTCAAGCTTTAATACGCTCAAATACGCTTCCACAAAGGAAGGGGGGAGTGTACGGGTAGGTTCTAATGCAATTTCCATGATTTTTCACATTCAGGACGAGTAGCTGGGTATTTATTTTTAAGATATTCAATCTTTAATACGCGTATTTGAGCGTATTAAATCTTGAATGTTTGAATATTTGGTATCAATGGATGCAGAATTGAATATACTTCATCATGTTATATTTGAATTTTGAATATCTTAAAAATAAATACCCAGCTACTCGTCTGGAATGTGAAAAACCATGGAAATTACACTTGAACCTACCCGTTTTTGCATCCCCCCGTCCCGTTTGTGGAAGCGTATCTGTGCGTATTGAAGCTTGAATGTTAGAATATTTGGTATCAATGGATGCAGAATTGAATATACTTCATCGTGTTATATTTGAATTTTGAATATCTTAAAAATTAATACCCAGCTACTCGTCTAGAATGTTATTTACATTCAAAAATATCGGGACTACATTCGTGGTACAAGAAATTGTTCGTAGTTTTGCGGAAGTTTTGATCCATAAAATCTAATTCGTTAGTAGGTACTTATGTGTAGTAAATAGATGATATTTTTACAAAGTAATCTACTGCTTTTCTAACAAGTAACTGGCTACTAGTAGCTAACTTTTCTTCCAGAAGTAACTGGCTACTAGTAGCTAACTTTTCTTCTACAAGTAGCCAGCTACTAGTAGCCAGTTACTAGTGGCTAACTTTACCTATCTATGTGGTGACCCGAAAATGTAAATCGTGGAATTTTGGCGTCAGTTAATTGTTGAGAATTGTCATTTCAATATACGGTGTATTCTCGTAAACTGTTTTTATATTATTCGATTCGTCGGATAATGACCAATGTACATATGTAAATACAAGTGAAATATAGAAAATATTAAAGTTTTATATATATGTAAATACAAGTGAATTATAGAAAAAAATAAAGTTTTATATTATGTAAATACAAGTGAATTATAGAAAACAATTAAAGTTTTATATATATGTAAATACAAGTGAATTATAGAAAAAAATTAAAGTTTTATATATATGTAAATACAAGTGAATTATAGAAAAAAATTAAAGTTTTATATATATGTAAATACAAGTGAATTATAGAAAACAATTAAAGTTTTATATATATGTAAATACAAGTGAATTATAGAAAAAAATTAAAGTTTTATATATATGTAAATACAAGTGAATTATAGAAAAAAATTAAAGTTTTATATATATGTAAATACAAGTGAATTATAGAAAACAATTAAAGTTTTATATATATGTAAATACAAGTGAATTATAGAAAACAATTAAAGTTTTATATATATGTAAATACAAGTGAATTATAGAAAAAAATTAAAGTTTTATATATATGTAAATGCAAGTGAATTATAGAAAAAAAATAAAGTTTTATATATATGTAAATACAAGTGAATTATAGAAAAAATTAAAGTTTTATATATATGTAAATACAAGTGAATTATAGAAAAAAATTAAAGTTTTATATATATGTAAATGCAAGTGAATTATAGAAAAAAATTAAGTTTTATATAGCGTTTGTTACTTTCGTACGAAAGCCTATTAAGCTCATAAAAAAAAAAATTAAAAGGCGTAATAACGCGAAATAAAGGCGTTATAATGCGAAAAAAGGCGTTATAACGCCTTTAGAAAGGCGTAATAACCCGAATTGAAAGGCGTTATAATGCGAAAAAAGGCGTTATAATGCCTTTAGAAAGGCGTAATAACGCGAATGGAAAGGCGTTATAACGCGAAGTAAAGATGCCTTCCATAATGATGTGGAGGTCCTGGGGTTTAATCTCCACCCCCACCCCCGCCCCCACACTTTACATACATATTAAAAGTGTGTGTGTGTGTGTGTGTATGTGTGTGTGTGTGTGTGTGTGTCCTGCACAACTATATGTAATGTAATAAGCTGTTTTATATGTATTTATTCTATGAAAATTAAAAAAAACTGCACATCATCTGACCCTGCGCTGAAATGAACATACTATTTCAGTAAAACAGAAAGAAAGGTTTCTTTTCAATGTTAAAGTGTTGTTTTTTCATAAAGAGTATCATTTTATATATGGGGATGGAAATCTTTTAAGTAATCTGAAATATAAACATTGATAAACATTGGCAATGTACACATGGCTATTTTTAAAAAAGTTCCTGTCCAATTGTCAATCGCTAACTTTTAACAATGATTAAATGACACCTGTGACATCTTAGTATGAATAGATCTACAGTTGCCTTAAGCTTTCAAACTAAAACCAATCTGTTTGTGGTGAGGGTTGTCACTCAGGGACTGCTCTCTATATAGACAAAAAGGCGTTATAATGCCTTTCGATTCGCGTTATTACGCCTTTATTTCGCGTTATAACGCCTTTCAATTCGCGTTATAACGCCTTTATTTCGCGTTATAACGCCTTTCAATTCGCGTTATTACGCCTTTCTAAAGCGTTATAACGCCTTTATTCGCATTATAACGCCTTTATTTCGCGTTATTACGCCTTTTAATTTTTTTTATTCATGAGCTTAATAGGCTTTCGTACTTTCGCAAATTTACGCGATGACGAAAAAACGCGAATTTCTCACCATTTACAATATTTCATGACTTTGCCATGTGCTACTTTTGATTTTATATAAAATAATACATTCAAAGTGGAATTGTCATATGATTTTCATAAAAATTCAGAAGTAGCACATGATCACTTTGATAATTTAACTTCAGAGGTTTTTCAAACACTGTATACTATGGTGTTACTTTTAAAGAAAGTGGTGTAGCTAAGTAAGTACCACAGGCTCCCATTACATAAAACAATCCAAGTACCGTCATTACATCTGGATGTTGACTAGCTCCCTGTTTATCTGTGATGGCGACGGTACAGCTCCGTTAAAATTCAATTTTTATTTTCATATAAGTTAAATACTAGATGTATATTACTAGCGACATTTTGTATACAACAAAAGTAATGCTCTTCTTTTTTACTTTCCAGAGTAAGATTTACACCTTAATAATGGTTGACCCTGATGCACCAAGTCCAGAAAATCCAACATTAAAATATTTCCTACATTGGATAGTTATTGATATTCGAGTAAGTAGTCCTTTTGGTATCTTTTTAACATCTTGAAAAAAAATTTGGTTTCACAATTTTAGTCGAAGCACTACTAAGTAATTGTATTCCGAAACGACCGTTCATCAATCATTAGTATTATAACCACAGCAATGAGAGTTGTGAGAGTAATGGTGTTTTTCGTCCTAGTCAAGAATATTTCTCTTACATCGAGACGTCGCCAGCTATAGGCGAAGGTGCAGAAATTTTGCCTGTGCGTTGCGCTTATAGCATTATACAACAGGGTTCTTTATCGTGTCAAGCCTACCGTGACACTGGACCTTGATTATTTAAGTTCCCATCCGAAAGAACCGTGACTCTATTTCGTAATGCTGAGTGCTTGTCGAAAGAACAGTCACTACCCATTTTCAAGTTTTAAGTCAGACCCTGTCTGGGTTTGAACCCACGCCCCCTCACTTACGGAGCAAACAATCTACCAAATAAGTTACCGCAGTGGTATAAACTCAAATGAGCGTCCAAAGACTGATGTTAACTATAATCAGTGTCCCCAGTATGTGTGTTTTCCTTCCTGTTTGGTTGTTTCTTTTATTTTATTGGATTTGTGTTCTTGGTTAAGTCGACTGATCTTTTTTTACCCTCTCTCTTTTTCGATATTAATTAAGTGGAACTTACTTTTCCGGAGCACCAGATCTCACTTTCCTGATGGAAGTTCACGTGTTTAACTTAATTTGTCGGTTTCAAAGTGTTTACTTATCTTTGGGATTGTGATTTGGTCATGGATTATTATGTTTGTTTGGGGATTGTGATTTGGTCATGGATCGGTATGTTTGTTTTAGGATTGTGATTTGGTCATGGATGATTATGTTTGTTTGGGGATTGTGATTTGGTCATGGATTGGTATGTTTGTTTTAGGATTGTGATTTGGTCATGGATTAATATGTTTGTTTGGGGATTGTGATTTGGTCATGGATTGGTATGTTTGTTTTAGGATTGTGATTTGGTCATGGATTGGTATGTTTGTTTTGGGATTGTGATTTGGTCATAGATTGGTATGTTTGGTTTGGGATTGTGATTTGGTCATGGATTGGTATGTTTGATTTTGGGATTGTGATTTGGTCATGGATTATTATGTTTGTTTTAGTATTGTGAATTGGTCATGGATTGGTATGTATGTTTTAGGATTGTGATTTAGACATGGATTGGTATATTTGGTTTTGGATTGTGATATGGTCATAAATTTGTATGTTTGTGTTTGACGTTCGGATTGTTATTTGAACATGAATTGGTATGTTTGTTTTGGGATTGTGGTTTTGACATGGATTCATTGGTATGTTTGTTTTGGGATTGTGATTTGGACACGGATTGGTATGTTTGTTTTGGGATTGTGATTTGGTCATGGATTTGTATGTTTGTTTTTGGGATTGTTATTTGGACATGGATTGGTATTTTTGCTTTGGGATTGTGATATGGTCATAAATTTGTATGTTAGTGTTTGACTTTCGGATTGTTATTTGGACATGGATTGATATGTTTGGTTTGGGATTGTGATTTGGTCATGAAATTGTATGTTTGTGTTTGACTTTGGGATTGTTATTTGGACATGGATTGGTATGTTTGTTTTGGGATTGTGATTTGGTCATGGATTGGTACATTTGGTTTGGGATTGTGGTATGATCATAAATTTGTATGTTTGTGTTTGACTTTGGGATTGTTATTTGGACACGGATTGGTATGTTTGTTTTTGACTTTGGGATTGTTATTTGGACATGGATTGGTATGTTTGGTTTGGGATTGTGATTTGGTCATGGATTGGTATGTTTGGTTTGGGATTGTGATTTGGACATGGATTGGTATGTTTGGTTTGGGATTGTGATTTGGACATGGATTGGTATGTTTGTTTTGGGATTGTGATTTGGTCATGGATTGGTATGTTTGTGTTTGACTTTGGGATTGTGATTTGGTCATGGATTGGTATGTTTGTGTTTGACTTTTGGGATTGTTATTTCGACATGGATTGGTATGTTTTTGTTTGACTTTTGGGATTGTTATTTCGACATGGATTGGTATGTTTTTGTTTGACTTTTGGGATTGTTATTTCGACATGGATTGGTATGTTTGTGTTTGACTTTGGGATTGTGATTTGGTCATGGATTGGTATGTTTGTGTTTGACTTTGGGATTGTGATTTGGTCATGGATTGATATGTTTGGTTTGGGATTGTGATTTGGTCATGGATTGGTATGTTTGGTTTGGGATTGTGATTTGGACATGGATTGGTATGTTTGGTTTGGGATTGTGATTTGGTCATGGATTGGTATGTTTGGTTTGGGATTGTGATTTGGTCATGGATTGGTATGTTTGGTTTGGGATTGTGATTTGGACATGGATTGGTATGTTTGGTTTGGGATTGTGATTTGGACATGGATTGGTATGGTTGGTTTGGGATTGTTATTTGGACATGGATTGGTATGTTTGTTTTGGGATTGTGATTTGGACATAGATTGGTATGTTTGTTTTGGGATTGTGATTTGGACATGGATTGGTATGTTTGTGTTTGACTTTGGGATTGTTATTTGGACATGGATTGGTATGTTTGTTTTAGGATTGTGAATTGGACACAGATTGATATGTTTGTTTTGGGATTGTGATTTGGACACGGATTGGTATGTTTGGTTTTTATCAATAATAAAATATACAACGACATATCGCCAATAACCAATATTGTTAAAACTTAACTTTTAAACTTGTTTCCTAACATTAAAACCTGCCTATTTACTGGTTTTCCGTATTTGTTTCACCTTATTGTCAATTTCTATTACCTAGGGCAAATATTTGAAGAAAGGATACGACCTAGAAAAATATGGAAGACATAGTCATGTTCTTACTTGTACGTATGAATCCAACACACACACACAAACACACACACCCCCCCCCCGTCACACACACACACACACACACACAGTCACACACACACCGTCTCTCTCTCTCTCTCTCTCTCTCTCTCTCTCACACACACACACACACACACACACACACACACACTTTTTCCATTGGTATTGCTCCAGCTGTAAAATACAGGCCTGTCGAAAGCTTAACACTGAACTGACGAATTGAGTACAAATCGGTAAAAATCGGTAAAATTAACACTAGTATAATATGTAATTCGCTGTCTTTATACAATATTTTGTTTATTTATGTATTCTTTTTAAGCTTATGTTGCACCACGACCACCTTTTGGAACACACAGATATCAGTTTTTTCTGGTTGAACAAGATCCACACAATCATGTCATATTGCAAGGACCAAAAGACAGACCGAACTTTGACTTGGAATCGTTTCTCCAGAAACACAGATTATGTAGTATAGTAGCCACTTATGAGTACACTGTAACCTCGAAAACGTCACCCTAAACATAGATATTTTGTTTCATTCTTCAGGGCTCTTGGATTAAAGCATATTAGTATCTTTTTGATCGATGATATTTTTTAAAGTTAACATCGATAATTTGACATTAAACAAAACTCTCTGATTTTTCTCCAAAATTTGTCCCATATGCTTTTGTGGAGCTGTTGTTGTATTAATTACCTTGTAAATTAAAAGATAGAAGAATGAACAAGTATTCTTTAAGAATGGTCAAATATAGAAGTAAAAGATAGTTCAATTATACATGTTTCTGTGTTGTTTTTGAAATATAAACACATGCGCTATGTTTTCCATTCACAGTTGGGGTTTCCTATTTCATTAAAAATAAAGACTACTTGTGTCATTCTCTGGTTTTGTTCTGTGACATCTAGCAATAGATCTATATTCATTCTAAGTGGATGTTTAAACTACTACCATGGAAGGGAAATTAACATCAGACGGACAGGAAAGGCCAGAAATGAGAAACTATGGGAAATCATTAATCAAATGTCATACTTTTGATTTTTTATATGCATTCAAAAGTAGCACATAAAATTATTTATCATAATTTTCATACGAAAAATTCAAAAATGTATAATATGACACAAGGTCCAATTGTGACCCTTAAACAGGAGTTGGATAGGTCAAACCTATAAGATATAACACGTATAACAAGGCAGGTCCTAAGTTGGAACTGGGAGATCGGAGGATCGAACCTAGGACTCGAGTGGCGCTGTTTTCGGCGCTTTATTCCATTCGGTCGTTCAGTTCCCTACTGAAAAACTACTTGTATTGTATATAATGATAGATCTTTAATGTACAAAAAAAATATGCGGACATTGTCTCTAGACATTTTCACTGGGATAAATTTGGCTACAAAATAGAAGAAGCTTGACAATACTAAATCAAAAACAAACATTTTGGGATTATGATTTGAACATGGGTTGGTATTATTGTTTTCGACCGATTATTACAGACTATAAATTTCAGCAAAATCTGTTACTTTAAACGTACTGTTGGCTTCGCTGCAGCAAAAGTTGTGCCCAAGACAGCCATGCTACCCTGCATTATATGGATAAATCTATATTCAGTATTTTTCATTAATTTCTAGAAAGATGTAAGACTTACAGCGATGGTGCAAATGGCGGAAATCAAATTGAACAAACAGAAAATATTACTACAACGTCAGAGAATGACTTGGCTGTATTAGTTTAATTAATGCAAAATAATATTGTCCAAATGCATTCTCTATGAGATAGCTTGTTACTGAATATTGCTTAGATATATTTTTCCAACAAATTCAACTTTTTGGCACAATTTCATGTTTACGCTTAAGCGTTTAGTTCCTGTATGAAAGTAACGCACATATGTATTTGTGATTTATTTATTTCCTCTGATAAAATTACATATTATACCAGTTTTAATTTTACAGCACTAGACGGACGTTTCGGAAAACAATTCCTTATCAGTAGCGCTTGGACCAAAATTATGAAACCAAAATTATTTTGAATATGTTGAAAAGCTACCCAAAGGACCAAAATATATTTTACCAAATTAAGCTAAGGAAATACTTTGCATGAGGAAGTATATCTCAGTTTTTGAGAAATTTCAAATTTTAACTTAGAAATTTAGACAGTTATAGTATATTTCTGACAATAATAAGATATTATTACCTACTGAGTTTGTGATTTCCTCGGGGCACCAGCCACCAGCAGATATATCGGCTCAGGGGTTAAAATTACATATTATACCAGTTTTAATTTTACAGCACTAGACGGCCGTTTCGGAATACAATTCCTCATCAGTAGTGCTTGGACCAAAATTATGAAACCAAAATTAAAACATATATTTTAGCCTGAACAGATAGATGAGAATGTGTAGGCCCTACAGCTACAGTAACAGAAAATGTACCGTAATGTGTTAGATATATACGGACTATAAGAGTTGGATATGTAGGCCTTCTTGGTGTTATTTGTTATGACAATATTCACATAATGACAAATCAGTTATATGTACTCAACAAAAAAGCTAAGGACCACATCAATTTGTAGAACGTAAATCATATAATTTCATATTCACACTTCTCATAATTTCATGGAGATTTAATTTCATAAACAAAACATGTTACTTCATAGCACCATTTGAAACAAGACAAGAATCGAAACAAATCGCAGATTGATGTTACATTTTTCAGGTTTTTTAAATTTTTATTTCAAATTCCACGACGGTCCGTAACTTTTTTGTTTAGTATATTATTAAACTATGTTTAGAAATAGGACAATAGAAAAATATTTGGAGAAACGAACAATACAACACTTTCTGAAATAGAATTATTGGCGACTACTGTATTTCTATAAATGGAGTACATATGGTTTTTTTTATTATTTATTTATTTTAATTGTAAACGTTTCCATTAAACTGTCAATGAAACGCATTTAAAATGTACCGAACTAACTACTGTGCATAAAGGCTATTTTGAACATGCATATATGGCGATTATTTTTTTATTTATAATTTTTTGTTAACATCTTTATTATATTTCAGCACAGAAAAGGGAGACCTAAGTGGAAAAATAACGTTTTCGTTTAAATCAGTCTATGTGAGTGGATACATACGATAACTTTTGCCATTTTTTTCAAGAAAATCAAAATGGTAAAGTATAAATACTCCTATTAGGTACCTCATTATCGTTTAGTCATATGTAGGTCGTCCACGTGTGAATTGTCTTGAGTCAATCACGCAGGTGAAAGGGTAAATTTTTACCCAACATTCATTTGTAATTTGGGATCCAAATGGTTAGCTAGAATACATATTTGCTGTCACAAATGTAATTTGTTCTATATGCAGACGTTAACTAAAACATGCAGCTTTGACAAAAATATACATTTTGGTTAGGTCTCTGAATAATGAATAAATATGCAATGTTAATTTTCCAAGCAATACTTTAATTAAATTAAACATAATTTACAATATTCCATGTTCAAAATAGCCTTTATGTACAGTAAATTATCTTCTTAAATGAAAACATGATTATTCAGTTTTCCTGTACATAGAGACATTTTGGGATTTTTTTTAAATTAGTATATTATATCTAAATGTTTTGTATACTGATGAAATGCATGTTGTAATTTTTATAATTTTGTAATTTTTATAATTTAATTTTTATAATTTTGTAATTTTTATAATTTTGTAGGCATACTCGTTTGCGTATATATATATTTACCTTAACACTTAATGTGGATTGTGGGAAGGTGAATTTTCCTTGTGAAAGTGAATATTCCTTGCCCTTGGCCTTTACTGATTCGCCTGGTATCAGTATAATGGACTGGGGGAGTGGTACGCTTGTCTGTGGCGTACTGACTCTGTGAGCTAGCACGTTAAAGTCGCCCTGAGTGCGCGCTAGTACAAGGCAGACCATACAACACACTCGCACTTCACGTGCATACACAAAATTGTTCATAGATTAATTCATAGAAATTAATAAAATAGTTCTCGTCGCGAATAGCTGAAACATTGCTGATGCGACGTTAAGCAACATTCAACCAACCAACCACTTAATGTGGATTAACCAAATAAGGTTAATTGTTATTGTCATTGCAATCATATGCATATAAATACTCAAATATTGTTATATGAAAAGGTTAAAGCATATATGTGTAGCTTATCAAACTGAAATCTGTGAAATCATACTTAATGACGTTACCAACATTATTATCACCAAAAAACTAGGGTGGTAATCAAAAACAAACATACTAATCCATGTCCGAATCACAATCCAGAAGCAAAGTAAAATCTTTGGAACTGACAAGTTAGGTTAGACACGTGAACTACCACCAGGGAAGTGAGGCCTGGTGCTCCGGAAGGGTAAGCACCTCCTGTTTAGCTAGCTACACCCGCCACGTGTTAAATCAAAATTGTGTGAAAGGAACATGGAACTATGAGTTATATTGAGACAAAAATTATGTTAATTGACACGGTTATTGTACTAAAAAGATGAAAACAGCGATCAATTGCAAATTGGAAGCAACCGGTATCGAAAGTTAGAAACTCTCATCATATACCGTTATTTCAGTTTGGAATGACAAATATATCAGATCATTATCTTAGTACTCATCTGCTTTTTCTGTAAATATGTGTTTGTCAGCTTCAGAGTTGTCAAAACGTTTTATAACATCTAAAATTTAAAATAATTATTATTAATGGTACCCTGGCAGTAAACAAGGATATGTCAAATTGTGTCTGTAATACCAAGTAAAAATTATGTTATAATTTATGTAATAAACAATTACATGTACAAAAAATGTATACAATAAATATAACGTTGTTTTTAATTCAACATTTACATTTGAGTTATTTTCATTTATTTATTTATCTATTTATTTATCCCTGGAAAGCGAAATACTGGAAATTATTAATCAAACATAGCATTGAATTGATGACTTGGATTTTTCTATTGTTAACTTTCCTTTTCTATGCAGCAATATACTAGCTTCTCCTGTTTACGGTGTATTTGTTTCACAGTTGATTGTTGAGCTTGTTTCCATTATGGGAACTTCACACAACGAAGAAAGCTGTATACAAATAAATTGTTGACGCAAGGATATTACCGGTCTAGGATAATCAAGGCCTTCAAAAAGTTTTTTGACACGGTCATCACAATATGTTGATAAATATTATGCTTCGGTATCCAAACTTACCCTGGATATTTGTACGTCCCATGCATAGTCAGCCCTTTTATTCATATTTTTGATTACACTTGTGGCAGGTGCAACTAGCTAAACAGGAGGTGCCTACCCTTCCTGGACACCTGAGCTCACTTCCCTGGTGGAAGTTTCACGTGTTTAACCTAATTTGTCAGCTTCAAAGCGTTTGTTTTGCTTTTAGACGTGGATTAGTATGTTTTTATAACACGTTTTATGATTGTTAAAAAGATGTATTTAGATGTATTTAAAGCCATGGGTAAATTGGTTCGAAGCTTGGACAGTTTAATCAATGATTAACACAAATTCAAAACATTAATAAAAATCAACATTTGATTAATTAATCGATAGCTTTATAACAATGTGCTTTAGTTTGATGGGAGTTTATTTATTTTCTACATTTATAACATTAGTTTAAACAATATTTATTTGAAAATCAAATCAATAACGTAATGAAACAATTTTACCAATCAGGATCCTGGAACAAGAGTAAAACTCTTATATTAACCAGTTTCCTGTGCATCTAACACATATATATAAGAACTTATACAACATGACATTATATACAAGCAATGTAAGAACACTTCAGCATTTTTCGCTGGTGTATTAGTGATCTATCTCCATGTAACAATGTACAATTACAATACGTACAATAAAATTATAACAGCAATTCAAGGTTCCTATAGTACGACGTCGAATAACATGATACAAAGGGCAGTGTAATAAAGATGTATTTGTTCAATACGATTGCCAATGTTAAAGTAGGATGGGATCTGTGATTCATTATTGAGGAATGTTTTTAACATTAATATATCTGAAATTGTTCAAAATTGATTAAACTTATCAAGCTTTAAACAAATGATCCAAAATTTATACATAGTTTTAGAAGTACGTCGAGTTATTTAAGAAAGGAAGATAGAATCACGAAATTGGAACTGCATGTATATGACAAATATATGTGTGTATGTGTGTGTATATACATTATAAAACAATTCAAACGTCAATAATTCCATAAGGTGATGTGTTGGACCACGCCTAACGTATGGATGGTTATCTATGAAGATGCCATTGCAAAAAAAAAGTACAAAGACGCGCGTCCAAATTAATGACGCCTATAAAAAAGAACAACACTCTTAAAAATCTGAGTATACCGAAGACTATGATCAAACATTCTACAGCTGATAAAAGTACAGACATAGACTTAGTACTCTTAATACTTCCACCCTCACTAACAGCAAGAGGTCACAAAAGCAAACTTCAACAGACAATCACGCACAAATATTCGAAAATGTAATTTCACACAACGTATAGTCAATCCTTAAAATGTTCTCCAAGATAGAGCCATAAGCAGCAAGACATTGAACTCTTCCAAAAACAGTCTTAATAAACACTGGAATGATTTAGACGTTACAATTTCTGTCAGACTGGTATTCCCAGAGACCGAAAAACCATAGTATGAGAAACAAAGATTTAATAGTGGCCATGGAGACAACAGCCTAATTCAAGACCATCAATGGGTAACAGGTCCCAGTTTTAGAGTGGAAGTAGATTCATCAATGACACAGTACTGGGCTTTATATTGCAGTCTCATGTGCCACCTTATCAAAGGCTTTAGATAAATCCAGAAGATCTGTTAACCTAGATCCATATTCTTCGTTAGGTCCTAGACAGTCTGAATATGCTGAATCTCACATGAACTTTTCCTAAATCTTGGTTGGGTATCTGTAAGCTTTGCGTTTTGATCCAGATCTTAACAGATACCAGCGCTCAGTGACATAGGATGCGATCTAGAATTATGCAAGCAGCTAGCACTGACTACTGTTGGTAACACCACAGGGGCCAGTTTCATAATATCTTTTTTTTTCTTAAAATACCCATTACTTTTTTAGATACTTATTGGTATTTTTATTATGAAACTGGCCACCGGTGGGTAACACAGGTCTGTAATTTGACGCTTTTGATCTATCACCTTTCTTATAAACATCATCATGTGTTGTATATGCTTTTTCCAGACAGTGTTTTGTTGATGGTATCGGATCTCAGTTTAATATGCCCCGTGTCTTGTTGTCGTATTCAAACAGGTAGGATACTTCATGCTTTCGTTATATATAAGTGTGCCCGTGTGTGAACTAGGGCCCAAAGTTGTATGTGGTGATCACGGTATCCGATTTCCGTAAAAAATCATATTTTATTGTCATATAAGTAAAACACAAAATGTATAAACAGGTTTGAATTTTTTTACCTTCATGAGACTTTCTTAACAAACTAAGATCCAAGTTTCTTAATAATACTTTTTTAAATTATTAATTTCTTGAAATTATCATTTTTTGACGATATGATGAAAATGAACGACGATATAAATAAATAAATAAATAAATTTTCCTTTTATGAAAATAATCTGACTTGGTTTAAAAAAGTTATTCTAAACATTTCAATGGCAGATGATCTATTTTTGAATGCAAAGTGTTAGCGAGTACTGGTAGTAGGGCGACACAGTTCCGGTTTTACGTTTTCCGTTTCAGCTTTTACTATCGAGTACATACTTCCGTTTTATGGGGGCTTTGTGACTAGTTCATCTTACTTTCTTTCATTATGCGACAAATTTGTGAAAAATATACCTTTTGCAAGCGCAGATCACAGTCAAAGCTAATTTTAAAATAACCATAAAAAGGTAACAACACTTAATGAAGCAACACAATAAGGAAAAGATGACATTTTATATGCCGAGACTTTTTTGCTCTGCATGAAGTCCTTCCCCGAGTTCAACAACAGGTCAAATTACAGTTCGTTATCCTCTCCCTTACTTATGACAAACTGAAGGTCTTGGATAAGTTTTGCCTTTCTTTAGAAATACGATATTACCCGATCTAAATATTTAGGCAATAACAATTTAGGGATTATGTCTCCCTGTTTAATTGCAGTCCATTCCCAAGGAGTAATTGAAGTATAACCTGGAGAGGATCTAAACATGATAATCGGTCATTTGGCATTTATATTACTAATTCTAAACGTTTTTGGCAAAACGACGCGAATCCAATGACTTACTAGATTTTCTCTGCCAATTTCATATTGGTCAATTACTTTTTTTCTGCCAATTTTCAATCATTTCAATTATCCATTTTGAAAGCAGTTTCACTTGACAAATTATTTACCTTTTTTTTAAGTAAGTTGCAGACTTTAAATAAAATTACTTTCACAACAGCTCATTGTCAAATACAGGATCTAACCATATGACAGCATAGAGTCGGGGTTAACTTTGTAACCAGCTTGTATGATCTGAATTTTGATCCAAAAATCTTCTCATCTGTGTCTTTCAAATTGATTCATGCAAAAATTATTCCCTTTCACCAAAATACTCATATGAAACCTTTCCATAAAGATTGGGATTGACAACATTTGTGAAGCCTGAAGCTAACCCTACAGGAAACATCAAAGAGTGTTTGTGTGAAAGAACTCTTGTAAGTCGGAAATGCATTTGTTAATGGTTGTAAACCAGATAATTCGTTGATGAATCAAATACACTGTAAATGGTATATGGGCTGTACAAAAACACACCCATGCCAAAATTTACCCTACCAGACCGTACCCACATATTTACCAAATTTATATACCCATACCATTGGCATTATTACCTGCCAGCTAGAACATACATGCAAAGTAAAAACATGAAAGTGTGAGTGTTTGTCATGCTTCATCGTTAGTTATGGAATAATTGATTCCCTTGAAAATGTTTTCACATTATATTTTAGGATCACAAAGAATCTGTAACAATAATAAGCCAACCAACTCATAACTGAATGAGTATTTCAGAAATATGGTAAGGTGCTAAGATTGATTGCTAGTTTGTATATTTCTATTTGATAGTTTGAAAGAACAACATTGAAGTATATAGTGACTGTCACAACACGAACATTACTGTAGTGTGCTAAAGTCTTAAATCCAAAACTGTTGAACAAACAGACAACATGCCATAACAAGTATCAGAAGGACTATATATTATATAAAATGGTAAGTTCCAAGACAAAAGTGTTATTCAAATACATGTATAGGTAAAGTCTTTAAATATTTAAAGATTTAAAATTGTAGTGAGTGACTGTGAGACATGTATTGGTTCTTTGGGTATTTTTTCAACATCTTGAAAAAAATTATTTGGTGTCACAATTTTGGTCCAAGCACTACTGATGAGAGATTGTATTCTGAAACAGTCATCTAGTGCTTTAAAATTAAAACTGGTATAATATGTAATAAATACAATATTCCGTAAGCCCCAAGTAAACTAGACCTAGAATTACAATCAAATTCAGGGCTATAATGGTGAGATTATGGGATTACTTAAAATAAACACAGATCTTGCAATTAATTTGAAATTACTTAACCACCATCATCTTATTCCAAAAATATAAATACGTGTAAACTGTTTCTTTTCAGCTGTTTGTACTGTTTAAAGTTTTCATTTCTCTGTGACTGAGTGACTTTTTGTGTTTTTTTTATAGATAAGTCTTTTACTATAATAAGTTTACAATAAGATTATTCTTGAATTAATTTTACTTTTAAATTGTTAATGTATTAATTTTAGCATGTACAAATTTGAGCACAAGTTATGATTTGAGTAAATTTGTGTGGACCTGAACCAATGTGAAACTCATAGCTCATTTTGTTCACAGTGACTATTCAATTTAGTGGTAGATTTGTATTGGCTATACTGTATCACTGAAGAAATTGTTAAAATTAGAAACTGCTAAAATTAATATGTTAAAAGTATTCATATTTATAGAATGAAGTCCAAAATCTAAATATTCCATTTTTGCAATCATTCCTTAACCAAGTTCTTCCTACACTTAAAATAAGAAAAAGTGATAATAATAATATTACAAACAATACAACTTTTACAAATAAGTATTAATTTAATGGTTAAATCATATTTACATGTATAATGAAATAGTAAAAAAAAGCTATGGTACTTATTTCACAAAAATTGTCAATTTTTCTTGTGTTAAGTGCAGGGAAATCTTGGTTAAGATATGTGTAAGAATTTGATAAAAAATGGTCAGATATTTGTCACTAGGATAGCTTATTTTTATTTGTGTATGTTAATAAATATACTGGAAGTAACATATTCAGGATACCACATAAAATATAATATTACTTATATATGTACACAGTACATGTCTATGATTCTATTCCAGATGATCAAAATTGCAATTGGCTACTAATTTCTGAGAAATTCTTAAAAATCAACATATTTTAGCTAGGTTTCCATAAATTTAAAATAATTAGTAGCCAAATTTCCAAAATTTGTAAAAATATAGTCCTTTTTAAAGTATTTTTCCACAAATTTGCTAAAATAGGTAACTTTTTGAAAGAATTCCTCAGAAATTAGTAGCCAATGGCGATTTTGGCTACCAGGAATGGAAACATAGTTTTAGAAAATTTGTGAAAAATGCCTTTATAGGGACTACCAATATATTTTGACAATTTTTGGAAATTTCACTACTAATAATTTTCATCTTGTGAAAATCCTAGATATGTTATTTTGGTCAGTAATAGAAAAAAACCATGTCAGTCAATTTATATCTGGACACAATAGCTTTGAAAGAGATCATCTTTAAAGTCATCAATTTTGAAAAAAGAAATAAAAAAAAAATATTTTTATGTGTTTAATTTTATGGGTCCCTTAACAATTTTATATTTTAAAGTGGGCATGTACATGTTTTGTCCAGTATACTGTCCAACTTGACTTAAAGACCACCTCTATATAAGGGCCACCTGCTTACAAAGGCCAGTAGAATTGTATCCCAATTGTTCTTTATTCATGTTATTTGAACCTGTATATAAAGACCACCTACCAACAAAGACCAGTATAACTGGTTCACTTGGGTGACCTTTATAGACAGGTTTGACTGTACATGAACAAAACTTGTATTAATATTATTGTATTTGTAATCATGTTTATTATTCAGAAAAAATAAATAATTTAACCATTTTAAAAAAGGGTAAATTGTCAAATAAAAAGCAACACTCGAAGTTATTTTCAATTTCAGAAGAATCTGGAAAAATTCCATTTCAAAAACGTGAGACGAGAATACTAAAAAAATGAGTGATTTGGAGGTGCGACCACTTGAAGACACATTAATGAAGGTAACTGTAGCTGGCACAGAGCCTGTAATGTCGGACCAGGAAGACACATTAGTGAATGTAACTGTAGCTGGTACAGGGCCTGTATGTCAGACCATGAAGAGGAGGAAAGTCTAGACATGACAAACGAATCTGGGGTCGGATCAGAATACGATAATGAAGATAATCCAGAGAAAGAAAAATTAGAAGCTGTTATAAACAGTGCTTTGGATGGATTGAATAAAGAAAGACTTGTTAAAATGAATTTTGGAGGTATTCCAAAGTTGTCCCTAAAGTCTTATATATGTATAGAATGTGGAAAAGAATTCAAGAAGAAAAGTCGGTTAGATAGACACATGATAACACATTCATCAGACAGGCCATATGTATGTCAGGAATGTGGTAAAGCTTTCTCTTATAAAGATAGCTTAAAGAAGCACATGTTACTACACACGGGTAGCATGCCTGTCGAGTGTCCTATATGTCAAAAACAGTTTCCAGTTCAGAGTAAACTAAAGTCGCACATGTGGTCACATTCAGAGGAAAAACGGCCTAAAAGGCATGTATGTACGTACTGTGAAGAGATTTACGGACAGAAAAGATTTAAATTGTCATATCAGAACTCATACAGGAGAGAAACCACATGAATGTGAGACTTGTGGTAAAAGATTTTCTCAGATGAGTAATTTACGGCGACATAGAGCGGTTCATTTAGGATTACGACCACACGAGTGTTCATTATGTGGATCTAAGTTTACAGAGAGAGGTAGTTTGAAGTCACACATGTTGATTCATACTGGAGAAAAACCTTATAAATGTGACTTCTGTGACAAGTGTTTCCGTAAATCCAGCGCTCTATCAGCTCATAAATATATACACTTAGGTTATAAACCCTATGTTTGTGGTATTTGTGGGAAACAATATCGGGAGAAATATTTGTTAAATCAACATATCCTAATTCACTCGGGAGAAAAACCATTCAAATGTACTGTGTGTAACAAAGACTTCTTGTTGAAATGTACTCTGAAAAAACACATGCTCTGTCACGAGACTATAAAACCATATAAATGTGAGATCTGTGGCAGAGAGTTCACCTTAAGATACCGACTGGAAAAACACATGAATATCCATGGCAACTTCAAACCTTTTGAATGTGCTGTATGTAAGAAGACATTTTCATTGGAAGAAAGTCTACAATATCATATGGCTTCTCATGCCGGAAGTGACATGTATATGTGTAGAGTTTGTGATATGCCATTTTCAAGTCGGCAAAGTTACGAAGCACATCTACAAACTCATTTAAATGACCCTGAAGATGAAACAGACATGAAGGAAAGAGAAATTGTTAGTAGCATACTTGATTTTTCTAACAATAATGAATTTTTAATGCAGCTAAATGAGTATAATGATACCAATAGTGATGCCAGTGAATCCACATCTCAGGAAAACTCGTACATAGATGGGGCTAGAAAGTTTGCTGGTTCCGACAAAACTGATGCTCAGTTTTCAACAAGTAAAACCAAAGAAAATATCAAACATAATGAGTTGAAGACTACAATTATAAAAAGTAGTGGTTCTTATAAAATCAAAAAACCTGCAAAGGCTTCATTGTTAGATATTGTTAGTAAACTTAAGGAAAATAAACAAAAAGATGATTCTGAAAAAGAAGACAATTTACCGGGTAATGATCAGTCGACGGATGATGACCAAATGTCAGAGGATGTTACCCAGCACATGTATATACAGGTATTAGATAAGACTCCGTCTATAGAAAGTGACATGTCTCATAATCAGTCGTCATCAGAAATGAACGGCACTGGAACAGATGTTAAAATAGAAAATGGTATGAATAGTAAAACAAAGCAACAAGGTAAAAAATGTGACGATGAGATAGAATCATTTATAAAAAGCAAATTATTGAGCATGTATAACTTTCAAAATCAAGGTAACCATGGTAATAGTTTGAAATCACACGGTCAGGTCAACACAGACAGGACAGAGAAAAATTTCAGTAATGAACATGGATATGAAAATAAAATGAACTCAAAGGGGTTGAAAAATTGTGAGGGGGTAAAACAAGAAAATCATGTAACTATGCCGACAGAAATGTACATTACTGGGGATTATGGGGGGGACACTGATGATGAGTATAATAATGTAGGTGATGAAAGGTTTAATAATCTGGCTGAAAATCAAAACAATTCTGAGGACCACGGGACAAACATGAATGATTCCAGTGGTAAGATGATAAATATGGGAAAAATGGAGAACCATGTGACAAGAAATACAAAGAGTAATGACATGATTACAAATAAGTATGGGGATCAAATCCGAGAAAGTGGTGGTTATGATAACCACAATAAAAATTATTCCAAACATGACAAGATAAAAGGTGAAAATAACATTGAAACAGATACAACAATGATGGTTCACAATGAATATATTGATGATGCAACAGTGTTTAACATGACAAATGGCGGCAATCAGAATGAGTATGTTGATGAAGATAAGGACGAAGCCCTTCACAGGTGTGGAATATGTAATAAGAAGTTTAAATTGCTAAAGTATCTGATAACTCATATGTCCACACACACAGGCGAAAAGGCACATCAGTGTGGTGTGTGTGATAAAAGTTTTCACATGTAGAGTATCTGAAGAAACACATGGTGCTTCATAGAGAAAAATCTCATAAATGTGAAGTGTGTGGTAAAATGTTCTCGAGTAATAGTTTACTAAAAAGACACTCCTGGACCCATTCAGATGTGAAGCCACCTCAAAAAGTCAAAGAAAAGACCCATTTATGTGGTGTTTGTGGCAAAATATTCTCTCAGAGCCGATATTTAAAAGATCATGTGCTGATTCATTCGGGAGAAATGCCTTACCAGTGTCGTGTCTGTGAACGTCGTTTTAGAACAGCGAGTTGTCTCAAACGGCACATGATCATTCATGCAGATAAAACAAGTGAAAATGTTCATAAATGTGAAATTTGTTCCAAAGAATTTTCCAGAAAGGGTATCTTGGAAGCTCATCTGAAAGTACATGCAGGTCTTAGTCCCTATCTTTGTCGTTTTTGTGGTAAACAGTTTACTACTTCTTACAATTTACGTTGCCATATTGTCTCACATACAGGCGAGAAAGAACACAAGTGTGATTTTTGTGGCAAACATTTTGGAACTAAGTGTGTCCTGAAACGCCATCAGCTGACTCATACTGGCATCAAGAAACATCATTGTCATATCTGTCAGAAAAACTTTACACAGAGATACACTCTAAATAAACATATGAAGACACATTTCAAAACAAAAATCGCAGATCCAGAATTTCACTCAGAAATTTTAGATTCAGGTTCTCATCAGTTAGAACCATATCAGTCACATAAAGTTTCGTTGGAAGCATTTCAACCTGAGGAACATGAGTCAGATGTTGAGAATTCTAGGTCAGACTTACAATCAGAACCTCAGTATTCAGATGAACCAGCTTCAGGAGAATTGGATTTAGACTCTCCTCCTAACGATTTCTTCAAACCAGATCTGCTGTTACCAGTACCTCTTCAATCAGATAGTCACTAAATGGTATGATGATATGTTTGCAGTTAGGCATTTACATTGAAATATATAGAGGATCTTGCATGAGTGACTATGTAATATTGAATGTATTTTAAATACAAGTTAAAAAAAATTATGCAACAAGCCTTGCAAGTTAATAAATTCAATATTATATAAACACTAATGCAATATTCGATTTATTGTATTATATAAGAAAACTCAATTTTTGTATCGGTAAAGTTGTTTGCTAGATATTTCGGACCAGCCCAATGGCTACAAAACAACAAGTCATACAGGCTTAAATATGACGTCATATTATGTTACAACAATTGCATGACATCATCAACCAAGGCTATATGGGTGTAATATGATTTTTATTACGTAAAACCATTTTCGGAAAGATATTTAGGATGATTAACTTTCGCGATTATTTTGTCCTAGCTAAACATGCGAAATTTAATCGCATGCGAATAAAAGTTGGTTCACACTAATAAAAGGATTATTGAACTGATATTGTGAAATATTATCCCTCGTTGACTTGAAAAGCATGTGCAAATGTTCGAGCCATCTTTTGAAACATTTTGCAATATCAGTTCAGTAACCCTGTAATGTTGTTTTGTAGTCTAGATATGATATAGATATTTCAATATTTCTGGTAAATTTATTTTTTAATGGTTTTATGATATTTTTTAAAACCTCGGACAATGTATCTAATTGTGTCTTCGATATATTGATCTTGTAAACTAACATCTACTTGCATTGTTACGCACCCTTAGCTTAATTTTCATATTTGGCATGTTCACACAATCAAAATTTCAAGATAAACCTGATCCTTGACCTGCTTTTATCTCTCTTTGAATTAGCAGGTCCTAGTTTCACTATCATTATTTTACTAAGATTTTCTTAACTCAAATTTTGCTAGGTTTGGTAACCTTTTTTTGGAACTACTAATAAAAATTGTTGACAAAATTAAATTATAACATTGGAAGCTAGAGACTGATTATCAAAACAACACCTTAAATTCCTGAATATCTTAAAAATTAACAAATATTTGAAATTTTGTCAGATTTTAAGTTAAGAAAAATCTTAGTTAAGGAATGATTGTGAAACTAGGACCAGCACTACATAGTGTTTATATACACTGCCATCACTAAATTGTTATAGATGTTTAAAACCGGTTATATACACTGCCATCACTAAATTGTTATAGATGTTTAAAACCGGTTATATACACTGCCATCACTAAATTGTTATAGATGTTTAAAACCGGTTATATTAATTAAAGGCTGAAAATCTTCAAAAAAATTAAATTGTTTTCAGCAAAAATTGCGTTTTTATCTTGAAAAATATATTTTTACCTTATTTCAACATTCCCCCAAAATTTATAAAAATCCAAGAAATTGTTTCTTGAAAACCAATTTTGTTGCATACATTTAGATCATTACGTTAAGAAACCAGTTTCATATACATAATATTTGAATTATACCAATGAAATTTTACATGGTGATTATAATATATTTACATTTGTGATGTTTTAATGTATAAAACTTTGTTTAAGACCAGATGGCAGTTATAAGAGTATAAATGCCATTGCTAATGTGACGTTACTCATCTCTTTCTTGTGGCTATACGTGTGACGTCATTGATTGGCTGTTCCAGCGATTGGAAATACATGTTGTACATGACAGTGTTTTAAATTTTTTTTTAGAATTAAAATACCAAAATAAGATTTTCAAAAAATGGGAAATGTAAATATAACCATTGAACTGTCTAAAAATGGTGTTTATAGTGCTATAACTGCCATTGCCATGCAAAGCAAACTGAAAAATGTGCGTAGTGCATTATTATTAGTTTACTTCCCACGGCAATGGCAGTTATAGCACTATAAATGCCATTTCTAGACAGTTCAGTGGTTAAATAAACCTATGGCAGAGTTATATTTGGATGGCAGTGTATTTTTTAACATGTCATATACATGAGTTATAAATCAAATGAATTACTGGTAAGTTAGATTTAAGTCAGTCAGTTCCTTTCTTGTGATCATAATGTCAGATTTTGTTGTATATGGTAACATTGGTAAATGTATAAATTCAACTGTGTATGGATTTAAGCTATGTTTCCATACCTGTTATCCAAAATGGCCAATGTCTACTAATTTTTGAGAAGTTCTTTTAAAAAGTAACCTATTTTAGCAAATATGTAAAAGAAAAATTTAAAAAATACCTCAAAAAGCACTATATTTTCACAAAGTTTGGAAATATGGCTACAAATGAATTTAAATTTGCTGAAACTTAAGCCTTAACTTAAAGTCTAAGTTATAATTTCATGTGAACTAGATTTTGCATAAATCTCATGGATCACAATTGCACTATGATTGTATATTAAATTTGACTGCATATTTCAATTACCTGTTCCCCAATTGTGTCATCACGGAAAATTATGAAAATTATTACACAGTTAAAATTGAATTAATACAGTTACAGTGTTTTCAAAATGTTTACTGTATCAATTTATACAGAAACATAATAATTGTCTGTAGCACTATGAAGCAGAACTTTGGATGAACCTGGTACACACTGATTTTAACGGTGTATGTTATTGTGTTGACATAGTTTCTGTATTAACAATATTAGTGTGTTGATTTAAGACGGATTTACCCTGTGCATTGACAGTTTTTGAATCTGGACAGACTAACACTTTAGATGGAAAAACCTTGTATGTGAACAGGATAAGTCCATCAAAATGTTTAGTTTGTCAAAATGCTGTACATTCACAGGGTTAGTCTGAATAAGAGTGTTTAACTAGAAGGTAAACCAACACAATAATATATATTAAAATCAATGTGTACTAAAGGGTTCTGTGCTAATCTGTAGTTGTTGATATATATTTAAGTTCATCTGATAGATTCCAGAGCATTAGATTACAGTCTTTTTATACAAGTTTATTCAAAATGATATTTTTGCAATTATTCAATAATTAAAAAAGTAACAATCAAAGGGTTTTTGAACCTACAACTAAATGACCATTTTTCAGTGATGAGAGTTACTTCCCTTTGTTTTAGCACTTCCTGTCATCTTCTATCTAACATTTGGTCACACAAATCCTATATTTGATGTCCATAATGAAAAATAAAATCTTAAAATGTATGGCGTGGATTAACAACTAAATATATCTCCTTCAACTGTATGTATACTTGATTGCCTAGAATATTTAGTTGGATATTAAAATTCAATATTACATGTAGTTAGGTATTGAAATTCAATATTACATGTAGTTAAGTATTGAAATTCAATATTACATGTAGTTAGGTATCAAAATTCAATATTACGTGTTATTACATTATGATATGATTTTACTCCGAGACCTTTGTTTTGATTGGTTAAACTACTTGCACGCGCAAAGCCATTTTTCATCATATTGCACTCTGGAACATGATAAAACACCATATTGCACTAAGCCAATCAAATCCATCGTTTGAAACTTGGATTGAACGCAAAAAGAATGAATTGCACCATATAATGACGTCACAGACACTAATACGTCATTAGTTGCCGTGACGCTGCTCTGGTACTTGATGGCGGCCATTGTAGGAACATAAAAGGCAAAAGATATTTATAAGTAAAATATAACACCTGTCTTCTCGTTTTAACATAGTTTACATGTAATAAAACAATTATAGCATTTAAGTGAATGCAATATGATGTTTTATCGGCAAAGAAAAGTAATATTGACCTCGGCCTACGGCTTTGCCAATAAAACATCATATCGCACTCACTGAAATGCTATAATTGTATATAGTTAGGCATTGAAATTCAATATTACGTGTAGTTAGGTATTGAAATTCAATATTACGTGTAGTTAGGTATTGAAATTCAATATTACATGTAGTTAGGTATTGAAATTCAATATTACATGTATATAGGTATTGAAATTCAATATTATACAATTATAGCATTTCAGTGAGTGCGATATGATGTTTTATCGGCTAAGAAAAGTAATATTGGTCGAGGCCGTAGGCCGAGGTCAATATTACTTTTGCCGATAAAACATCATGTTGCACTCACTGAAATGCTATAATTGTTTTATTACATGTAAATTATTTTGAAATGAGAAGACAAGTGTTATATTGTACTAATAAGTATCTTTTGCCTTTTATGTTCCAACATTGGCCGCCATCACAGTACCAGAGTAGCGTCACTGCAACTAATGACGTACTAGTGTCTGTGACGTCATTAAATGACGCAATTCATTCTTTTTGAGTTCAATTCAAGTTTCCAACGGTGGATTTGATTGGCTTAGTGCAATATGGTGTTTTATCATGTTCCAGAGTACAATATGATGAAAAACGATGTTACGTGTGCAAGTAGTTTAACCAATCAAAACAAAGATATCAGAGTAAAATCATATCATAATGTAATAATACATGTAGTTAGGTATTGAAATTCAATATTACCTGTAGTTAGGTATTGAAATTCAATATTACATGTAGTTAGGTATTGCAATTCAATATTACACGCAGAAAGGAGCTGAGTGACTCGAAACACTGACAAAATTGACTTTGCTGAAAGGGGGAGGCTTGGTTACCTGACAACAAAAAGTTAAAACCAGAGGTAGAAAAATAGAAGCTTGATGAAATTGAGATGTAGAGTTAATTTGTGTAAAAAACCTGGGGGTGTTGAGGGGGATTTGGTTCAAGAGACATGGAGTGCTCTAGTTTATTAAGGGAACCAATGTCTAAGTTTGAATTAAAAATGATAAGTACCGGTATGTATGTACATGTATAACCAAAATTAATACATTCCATTAGCTAGAAGTTACTTATTGTGTAAGAACCAATAGATTTCCTTATGTACTAAAGGATTATGGGTAGTTGCAGAATTACCAGTTGAATGGAGGTATGGTCTTCACTGAAAATTATGGTCGTCAAAAATGACAGGGAAATCCCACACTTGTCTTATAGGCAGAGTAGCCTTATAGTCGGGGATTTACGGTATATTATAACCAGTACAGTAAAACAACAACTCCTTGCCACCATTTTTTCAGTCAATTAATTTAAACCCTCTTGCTGCTAAACAGACAAATGTGTCTTTTAATGGCTACCTACCTCACTGACACTTCTGTCCTCTCAATGGAATTGACAACTCTTGATTAAAGACTAATAGATACTGTAAAACATTATATTTTCGCGGCATGATATTTTCGCAATATTTGTATCAAAGTCATTTCGCGGCATGAAATTTACGCGATATCCCGTTGTGAGCCCGATCCCATGGTGAGCCCCTCACGTAAAAGTCCATTCATATTTATTTGATCAAATTTTTTTTCGCACATATTATTTTCGTGATTATTTATGAACTCGCGAATTACGCAAAAATAACATGCACATGAAAATTTCATGTTTTACAGTACTGATAATCTTTTGAAAAGTAAACAAAAATGTAAAATGCTAACTATTGAGATTAAATCTACCACTACCTAATGATATCATATGACTACAAATGCTTATGATGATGCCATGACCTAATTGTTGACGTCATATCAATTTGCATTGTGAAAATCCATTTGGCACTGTCAATGTTGTGATTAAAATTAATTTGGCAGCAAGAGGGTTAAATTGGGTTTTCCAATAATTTGGTAGGTTAACATTGTAGAAATGGATTTTTGGGACTTGGAAATAGTTTGGTGATAAATGGGATGGCAAAGTTAATGAGAGACATTAGAACTACCGTAGGTTTTACTGTATTTCTTCTTTATCAATCCTGTTAAAAAACATTTTTGTATATTGCACTGATAACTGATATTGCTTCCACTTCAATTATGACAAAATCCTATTTTATCAATTTGTAAACAAATTAAAGTAAATTTCTTTTCTTTTTTTTGTCCACAGTTTGTAAAGCAATGGAAGTGACAAGTACATACAGATGGTGTGTGACAACTCCACAAAGACATAAACAGCAATGGTGCTTAAGTTACGTACAGATGGTGTGTGACAACAACAGCAATGGTGCTTAAGTTAAATATGGATGGAACTAATAGTTTAATATATCTTTATAAATCATGCTAATTCTGCATTATATAAGACCAGGAGGAATGATACTAAGTTACTATTGTAGTGCAATGTGTTGAGATGATACCACTTTAGAGGACAACCTTTGTGAAAGTATCTAGTATTTGGTGCAGAAATCTTTGTGAACGACTCATAAACCATGGCTGAATCAAGCATTGCCATGATAAAGTCAGAGGAAGATTTCTCTATGAAAATGACTGAATCTAGATTCACTACAAAAAATTCAGATGATTTCTCCATAAAAACATCTGAATCAGGTGTTACGTCAGAAATGTCGGACTCCGAGGATGTCACTGACAAGATGACTGCATCACATATCACAGGAGTACCAGCAGAGCGGGAGGAAGTCTCCATGATGATGACCGAGTCTGGTGTCGTACTTGTAGAAAGTGATGAGGAAGATCAAGTAGATATACCTGAATCGGACACATCTCTGATAGATCAGGACAATAGTTATATAAATAGAACTGATGATGAACTACATACTGTGATGAATGATGCTTTACAAGGTCTAGATAGAGAAGGATTAATCAAATTTAATTTTCAAGAAAATCATAAATTACCGGTACCTACAAAACCAAAACCACATATTTGTACTGAATGTGGCCGAGGATTCGACAAGAAGTCCCGCCTAGAACGTCATATGGTAACACACTCATCTGAAAAACCATTTGCTTGTGATGAATGTGGTAAAGCTTTTGGGTATAAAGACAGTTTAAGAAAGCACATGCTGCAGCACACAGGAAGCCTACCTTATAGCTGTACTCTCTGTAATAAAAAGTTCCCCTATCAGAGTAAACTTACTGCACACATGTGGACACATTCAGAGGAAAAACGACCAAAGAAACACGTCTGTACGTATTGTTTTAAAATGTTTACAGACAGAAAAGATTTAAATTGTCATATCAGAACTCATACAGGAGAGAAACCACATGAATGTGAGACTTGTGGTAAAAGATTTTCTCAGATGAGTAATTTACGGCGACATAGAGCGGTTCATTTAGGATTACGACCACACGAGTGTTCGTTATGTGGATCTAAGTTTACAGAGAGAGGTAGTTTGAAGTCACACATGTTGATTCATACAGGAGAAAAACCTTATAAATGTGACTTCTGTGACAAGTGTTTCCGTAAATCCAGTGCTCTATCAGCTCATAAATATATACACTTAGGTTATAAACCATATGTTTGTGGTATTTGTGGGAAACAATATCGGGAGAAATATTTGTTAAATCAACATATTGCAATTCACTCAGGCGAGAAGCCATTTAAATGTACAGTTTGTGATAAAAACTTCTTGTTGAAATGTACTCTGAAGAAGCACATGCTCTGTCACCAGGATGTTAAACCCTATAAATGTCAGCTATGTGACAAAGAATTTACTCTCAGATATCGACTTGTAAAACACATGAATGTACATTTCAAGAATAAACCGACCATCATGGAAGATGGAGAGATTACGGGAATCAAACCACTTGTACACATAGATGGCAAGAAAGAAATGGAAATGTCACATGGATTGATTGACTTTTCAAAAAACAGTGATTTCTTACTTCAAATGAACGAGTACGATAATGAGAACAATGACAGGGAGGAAATGAAGTTTGTACCAAAAATAGAAGAGATGAAAATTCAGAAGATAAAAATGTTAATTTAAATAAAATAGATAATGCTTATGATTCAGATACAAGTGAAGATAAAACTGATAATTGTACATCAGTCGAAAGTAAGGAACGAATATCTGATATGATGTACTCAGACTCGGAACAATCCAGCTCGTTAGACGCAAAATTAGCTGATTCACTTGGCTTGAAACAAGCAAATTCACTCGGCTTAAAACAATCAAATTCACTTGACTGGAAACAAGCAAATTCACTTGGCTTGACACAGGCAAATTCACTTGGCTTGACACAGGCAAATTCACTTGGCTTAAAACCAACAAATCCTATCACCACTAACATGAAATTAAAAGAAACAATCCAACAAGAGTGTCAAACGATCACTATCAGCCATCGTAACCAAATTAAAAACAAAGATGGAAGAAGCAGACAATACATTATCAACAAGCTGCAATGAACAGTCGACATCAGACGATAACCAGACATTGGAGGAAGTAACTCAACATATGTATATACAGGTTATCAGTAAACAGGAAACACTAAACGATTCGGAACCAGAAAACGACAGCCCAAGTTATAACGATGTGATTGATTATTCTGAAACTTTAAACAAAGATAGTGCCAGTAATGAAGAGAGTTCAAGGGAGATAACTGACCAACCATCTGCGGATGATAATGGTACAAATAATTGTGAAAACAGCGATGAGATACAAATGTATATTAAAAAGAGATTGATAAAAATGTACAATTATGATGAAAACATGTTGAATACAAATTCTTCAGGGGAACTTGGTGTTAATCATGGGCCTGATGAAGCTGGAAATGGTAACCATGACTACCATGTGGAGGCAGATGGTTACAATGAGAATGAAGGAGAAAATAAAGAAGATACAGATAAAACCGTGATTAATGTTAAGGAATATGGAATAAAGACAGAAAGTTTAGATCACATGACACAAGATGAAGAATTTGACGAATCTGGATTTTATAATGAAACTGGAGTAGAGGATGGAAAATATTCCTCAGGAACAGACGATGAAAGTTTTAGTGGTCCATTACATAAGTGTGGAATCTGTCATAAAAAGTTTAAGTTAGTGAAGTATCTTGAGAGACATTTGTCCGTTCACTCAGGTAATAAGGCATACTTGTGTGGTGTTTGTCAAAAATCATTTTCACACATTGAGTATTTAAAGAAGCACATGATTCTTCATCGAGAAAAAGTACACAATTGTGAAGTATGTGGGAAAAAATTTACAACAAGAAGTTTGTTAAAACGGCATTCATGGACACATTCAGAAGTTAAACCACATAAATGTTACATCTGTGAGAAACAGTTTACACGCAAAAATGTGTTAGATGCTCATCTGTTGATGCACTTGGGAGAAAACCCGTACAAATGTGAAATATGTGATAAAGCCTACTCTATGAAGAAAAATCTGACAAGACACATGATGGCTGCACACAGCGCAGAGAAGAAATACAAATGTGAGGAACCTGAGTGTAGTAAACAGTTTATAGATAGATTCAGTTTAGAGAAACATAAACTAACACATGTTAAAGATACCAGAGTGTTCATATGTAAAATATGTGGGCTACAGTGTAAACATGAACCAAACTTCATGAGACACATGGCTAAACATGCAGAAAACCAAAAGATGCATAGCTGTGAAATTTGTCAAAAAGAGTTTCCTGTCCGAAGTAGTTTAACAAGACACATGTTAATACACGCTGAACAAAAACCCCATTTATGTGGTGTGTGTGGAAAACAGTTTGCACAAAGACGTAATTTGAAAGATCATATGCTTATACATTCTGGTGAAATGCCACATGAATGTGATGTTTGTGATCGTAAATTTAGAACAACCAGTTGTCTTAAGCGACATATGCTTGTTCATACGGACAAGGAGGTTGGGTCTGTACACAGATGTGACATTTGTGACAAGATTTTCTCTAGGAAAGGAACTTTGAATGCCCATTTAAAAGTTCATGAAGGCCTTAGTCCATACAATTGTAGATTTTGTGGTAAACAGTTTACGACATCATACAATTTACGTTGTCATATCGTGTCACACACAGGAGAAAAAGAACACTACTGTGATATTTGTGGTAAGAACTTTGGAACACAATGTGTTCTAAAACGACACCGAATGACCCATTTAGGAATTAAAAAACATCATTGTCATATTTGTCAAAAGAGCTTTACACAGAGATATACCTTAAATAGACACATGGAGACCCATTTTAGAAAGAAAGCTTCAAATCTTGAACAATCAGGACTGGTGAATCCTCTAATTCCAGAATCTGAGCAGGAACATTCAGAACTTTCTCCTTCAGAGAATTTTTTTCAAGAACCTGAAGAGGCAGAACTTCTTCAAGAAGAATCTTTTGATCAAGAACTTGAACAGACAGGAGAAACTTTTGATGAAGAAGAAGATTTTGATCAAGAACCAGACCAGATGGGACTTCTTCCACCACAAGAACCAGACCAGCTTGGACTTCTTCCACCACATCACTTATTACCAAAACCACTTATGTAACTGATATTGTAACACCATAAACCATTACTACACTGAATAAACCAGTCTATTATACTGAAGTCACAACTTTGATTTCAGTTCTCTAAATTAAAAATTCAATCCTGTCTGAAAATAGAACTCAGAAGAATAAATTTTTCAAGAAAATTAAACCCCAAATTATATACTGTTTTTTTTAAAAACTCAAAACTTAAATTACAAGTAATAAAGTTGCAAGATGACAAGGATTCCTCTTATGTTGTAAAATAACAAGATATGACACTTAAGATGAAGATCTTTAACCAAAAATAGTAAGATGTCATTTAATTTTTTTCCTCAAATTGTTTTAAGAGTTTTAAGATTCTCTTGTTGTATATTCAGACAGTTAGTTTAGAACATGATTTTGTAAAATTTTAAGAACGTTTTACAAAATTATGTCAAGTAAGTACTGCTAAAGAAGAAACATTCGCAAGGAAGAAATATTCGTGATTTTCACGCTAACACTTGTATCCCGAACATATCTTCTCAACGAAAAATTTACTTCCCTTGGTTCACTTTTGATAAAGTCAGAAATATGAAATTATCTTACCGTTAAATAGCTACAAAGACCACAACCGGGAACGTTTCCTACTGCTAATAATTCTTCTTGTACAGTACTGGGCAATTAATGTTTTCACAATGTAAATCAGAATATTACAGAAGAAAAGGTAGATCAAACATGAGTTATAATCCTTACAAAATAGATAAATTACTTGCTAACTTTTGTTGATTTACTATTAACTGCATTTAGGTAGTCTTGGTGGCCAAGTGTTAAGCGCTGCCTTACATGCCACATAACCTCTTGCCATGTCTTGCCTAGGTTTGTGTCCCCCTTGGGCAGATCCCAGTATAAGAAAGTTTGTCAATTTCTTTGTCAAAGATTAGCGTTTTTCAGGGCACTTTGGTTTCTTATGCCATTCCTGAACTGACTGACTCCATATAATTGAAACTTTTGATTAAGGTATAAATACCTGTCATCCATTAAACTCTTCATCAATATTCTCTTGATCTGTATTTCTCAGAGAAAACACAATATACATCATTTTATTTCTTAATCCAAAGATATCCGATACTAGATAAGGTACTTGAGTACTGTAAATGTGGTTATTTTTGTGTGGTGGACATTTTCGCTATTTTCACAAATTGTAAAAAAAGCGAAAATTTGCCCCTTTTGAATCAAGACCTTATTATAAACACAAGAATGGGTAAAATCACGAAAATAACACCCTCGTGAAATACCAACAAAACGATTCACGAAAATTTCAAATCACAAAAAAAAAAAAAAAAAAATATGTTTACAGTATCTTTATAAAAGATTAATTGAAATTCATTTTATTAGTTTATTGACTTAAGTTTTTGTGCAAATTATATTCTCCACATTCAAGAGTTTGTTCTAGAAATATTGCCAAAGTGATTGCAAATGTCACCAAAATAAAACTTTGACTTCTTTGAATGGCTACAGTGTATTGTAAATGGTGTCATATTATTTCAATTCAGCCAAAGGGCGAAATGAATTATAATTTTTCATGAAACTTTTTCATAAGAAGTTTTTATAAGAGAAATGTATCTTAAGAATCATGATAACAGCCATGCTTGCCATTTTTGTCCGTTTTTTGTTAAGCATTTAATGTTTTGTGATAATTGAATTGTATATATAACATCTGTATATATCCTGTTATATAAAATGTGCGAGTTTTACAAATGTGTTCATGTGCAACAGTTTTTATATCATTTTTATTGCCATTAACTATAATACCTGTTATAACACTGCCATCTATCAATTATTATACATGTATAAAACTGATCATTACAGACTGAAAAATCTTCACAAAGATATAAAATTCTTGAAATCATCATTCAACTAAAATTGAGTGTTCTATGATGAAAATACATTTATTCCACAATTTTTTATTTTCCCACAAAATTAAAGAAATTCCAAGATTGTTTTAATAAGTAAAACTACTTTGTTGTACACATTAAGGTCATTAAGTTATCAGTTTCAAATACTGCAAAAACTGTAATTTTTCAATTTTATGAATGACATACTCCATAAAGACTATAATGGATACCTATAGCCTATAGTTATTTATGGATGGCAGTCTACGTATTTGCTATTTTAGCATTTGATGTATATATTTTCCATTCTCATATTTTTCTTAGTTTTTATTATCGTCAGTTCCTGTAAGGTAACATGTTTCTGTTTTTCAATTACTTTTGTGTTTTAAAAGTAAAATTAACACATCCTTAAAATAATTGACCGAACTTTCCACTTGACACTTCATTTACTGTAATTTCATCTTTAGCCACTATGTTAACCTGGGTGTTACAGGGCTGCTTCTTTATTTCACAGGTCTTTGGTTAGATTTTTGGCCATATTAGGTCAAATCTTAGACTTGCAAATTGGTAGATGCATAATGTTCTTTTGCTAAATGCTTGGCATTTAGAAATGAAAGGCTAATGGGATCTTTGAAATCATGTCCTTTGTCTTTGTAGGTATGGGTACCAAATTAACATGCTCTATGTTAACTTAAAAATCAGTTATGTAACCACCATTCCTGTTCCACTTAATATTGAATGGTGTACTTAGAGTAACAGTCATTTGTGAATCTAAAGTTCCTGTTTCACGTAATGGTCACCCATTTCACCTAAGGGTCAGTTGTGAATCTATAGTTCCTGTTTCACTTAATGGTCACCCATTTCACCTAACGGTCAGTTATGTATCCATAGTTACCATTTCTACTTGGATGGTCAGTTTATATAAAAGTTTTATTGCTCTTGTTCATGTATACCTACAGTTCATGTTTCACTGTTTTTCTGATTTTGCATTATAAAGTACTTGGGATAGATATGACCTTTAATGACCTAAGATTTGTGCCAGTATGTATATATATAAAGTATATACTAATGTTCTTCATCTTTATTTGGTGTAAACCTTATATTTACTTCAATGATTAAATTGAGGAACATTTATCACTTGTATATATCTATATACACTGATTATTATTTTTTTAATTTTTTATTCTTCTTATACATTTATATCAATATATTTTACATTATCAATTTTCTTATAAAAATTCTGTACTACTTTTACATAATCTTTGCACTTGTATTTTAAAATATTAACAATTTATCTTGTGATCACCATTATTGGTGTATAACCTTCTTCCCACCTAATTGTTTTTGGTTTTGTTCAAAAATTTAAAAGAAATGGATTATTTTCTTTTAAATTAAGGGATGTATAGATTAATGTTGATTTGCCAAAGAAGGTTGGTTTATTATTTGTTTCAGCAATCATCATGTATTCATGATTACTTCTTAATTACAAAGGGTCGGTATATACATATACTGAACATAAATCAATTGATACATTGAATTAAATTTTAACACTTGTAATTAAAGTTTCCTCATCAAATGATGATTCATTGTTCAAGGTTTGTTGTGATTTTTTGATACTTGACTATAACCATTGATAACTGTATAATTATTAATGAATTACACATCATTATGTATTAAGATGGTGACGTATTTGTACATATATACTATGTATTTTGCATGTACATTTTTACTTAGTTTTTGTTAATGTCTACAAGTGTATAGATTATTACTATGGTTTTATATACTTTGATATCTGTTAGCTGTGCCTCTTACATAGAAAGTATTTGAAATTTTTCAATAAAAGTGAAAATTTAATTGTGAATTTCTGACATTGCTTCACTACATAGAAATCATAATCAGATCTGTATCACTTTAAAAATCAAAAGGAATTAAATTTTGTTCTCGTTAAATATATGTGAGAGTTATGCCCCTTTGTCTTGAACGGCATTAATGAAAAGCCAATCCTGAATCTCTTTGCTTTATCGACATGATTGTCACATTAAAGCATTTAGTTGTAGTTTTTATGGACAAAATATGAAAGTTTTTGGTAAAAGTTCTTTTTGATGGACACAAATTGCTGACAGACTACATTATTCTCATCATCTCATGTTTGCTCTTGTTCAATGTATTGATGTAAAGTTGTTAACATATCAAAGTTGATGAAAATAAGAAAATTAAATATTTGCGGTTTTAGTTTGAGGCTACAGTTAATTAGGAGTCAATGTTAAAATCACCTAGTCTTAGAAATCATAGCAATGTTAAGGAATGTATAATGTGTATTATATCAAGATTTATATATATATAAGCAACATAAAAATATTGTACAACCTTGTTTTTGTGATGAACAGAATATAGTCAGTTATATGTCATATTGTTTTGTTGTTATTTTATTTTCTGTACAGTCTTTGCTGTACTGTACTTTAAAACCTGATGTTTGAATCCCACTCATGCAGATACATGTAGTCTTCATATCAGTGAAATAATCTGGCTAGGGTGTAAAACATCTTAATGAACTCTACTGGTTGTCGTAAGCAAGTGAAAATTTCTACAACTTTATACATGAATGTAATCCCAACCAAGATGTAACATAAAACTTCATTCAATGGATGACAATAATTAGCAGTTCTTCAGCTGTTAATGAGAAAATTGGCTGTAATTTGTATCGAGAATTTATGGTACAAATAAAAGAATATGTCCCTGTTTTGCAGTGGAAACATAAAAATCTCAATATTTCTGCAAGCCTTGGTCTGGAAAAAAAGAGAATCTTGCTCCAAAGGTTGAGATTTCCAAGTCTCCACTACAAAATTAGGGTTGATTCTTTTTCTCCCATATCTAATACATTCCTGTTAAAACTAGAAGTTATCCGGAATGACATTATACCCTAAATGAGACGGAATTATCTACAGGTGGACAGAGGTAATACATGTCCTTACAAACGAGGTCATAGGTTTGTACCCCACCTGGGTCTGAACAAAGACTTGAAAGCGGGTAGTGACTGTTGTTTCATCAAGCACTCTGCATTACAATATGAAAGTCACAGTTGTTTTGGATGGGACCTTATTAATATAGAAAAGGTCACGTTAGGCATGGCATGATAAAGAACCTGCTGTATAATCCATCAGTTTCTGCACCTTAATCTATAGCTGGCGATGTATCGATATAAGTGAAATATTCTTGACTGGGATGTTAATCACCATTACTTAACTCTTTTATGTGATAGTGAGTTTTTATGGTCTACCTTGTACTAGCTTGCGCTCAGGGCAGCTTTAAGGTGCTAGCTCACAGAGTCGGTATGCAGCAGACTAGAATACCGCTTGCACAGCCACAACATACAGTCACCAGGTTAACCAGTTGATACTCTGTTCTCTTAAAACTGAGAACCAAGCAACGACACAATATCTGAATTTTTTAATTTTGTGTATGACCCAGCTAAGATTGGAACCGACAAACCCCTGCTCTTGAGGCTGACAGTCTACCACTATCTTCTCAAGGAAGGTTAGGTATAAATTTGAATCTGTTTACCATATTTAGTTTTTACACAAAGTATAAAATTTGTTGTCAAACTTCAGCGATTTAAATTATTTTAATATAAACTGAGATAAAAAACACAAATCTCTCTGATCTTTATTTATAAACATCTAAGTCATTATTACACCGCTATTTCGATTTTGCTTTTCACTTTCTTGACAAACTAAAATGTGTTGGTATATTTGAACAAAAATTGCAATAATTTTGTTCTAATTTTGCCATTTTAGTTATCTTCAAGTGTTATTAGATTCCTGTCTTAGATAGCATTCAATAACAATCAACACACTTTCTCCAAAATCACAATGTACACCATCGAGATTCACAACATAAAAACATCATAACAATATGATACCAGTTACTACATACAACTTATTTTATCCATTCAACAAAACTTTCTCATTATATCCTGATACTATCAACATGTACAATTCTTTCTGTAAAAATTCAACTGAACCAAAACTGTCTATTTTGGTTTAAACATCTCTTGCATTAACTGCCCTCTGCAGTTATATCCGTCCTCTGTAGTTATGCTGTGTATAAGTATTTCAGCATTGCGTCACCACTATTACAACATGAGTATTACAGCTTGTACTATCAGCTTGTTGTGTTAATTTTCTGAGATTCTGTTCTAATAACATTGATCAAGTCCTGATTAATAAGAAATATAAACCGCAGACAGGAAATCTGGAAAATAAGAATACCATACAATATTATATGCCATCAACATAGTTGTATGTAATACACTTCACATACATACAAGAAATTAAAGCCAAACAGTTTTATGCCCTAGTCAAGATTCTTTCACTTATATCAAGTCAGTCAGTTTAGGAATGGTGGAGGAAACTGGAGTTCCCAAAGAAAATCGCAACATTCAGCAGTAACATTTTAAAACTAGAATCTGTATTTGGGATTAGAACCTATACTGTGATAAGGGCTGTATTGTAATCCATATGGTTTAGACTACTCAGCAACCGACAGTATTATAGTACCACTGTCCCTGTAAGTAGTGGATAGAAAAGAATTTGTACTGTCATAAGAACAACAAGCTCATCAGCTCAACTTGTCCATCAAAACACTTTCAGATGAAAGCAAGGTAACTCAAGTATGCAAAATTTTTATTTTGGTGTATATATATATATTTTTTTTTTTTGTCAATTTACATGAAAACATAATAACTTTTTTAAGATTTCAAAATATCTTAGTTCTGGTACAAAACATTTTTAATATAAAATTTAAACATTCAATGTGACATGTACCTGCAAATAAACACTGCTGAAGATTGAGATAGACATAAAGATGGACAACAAGATGACATACTGAAGGAATTCCGTAACTTGTTCATCGAACGACAATGAATACAAACACTCCTATACACACCAAGGAATGACTACTTTATGCAAATAAGCTTAATTTTGGCAAGTAAGGTATTGAAGAAGGGGAGATAACTACAAACAGATTCTTACCTCGACCACAGAATTGTTATTTAACTTTTGTTTGTTCCCGGCTATGACTGGTTTGCCGTCAATGTATATGGCTCGTTTACCCTCGTTAGCTATAAAGAATTCCCCATTACTCCTAAGTTTAATTATTCCCTGCCGTCTGGATATTTTCCATGCTGGACCTTCCAGTGATAGGTCTACATCTATCTGGTTATCCTTTGTAGCTCTACCTAATGTTATCTGGGATAAACATAAATACAAAATCATGAGTAAATTCATTAACATATGTCAATATCATACATTATTATAGGAATTATTATAAGTCTCACTTTTCATGACTTGATAAAAAGGTACATGAAAATTTCAAAATTTGACACTTATGCTGGTGACAACTCAAGAATTGAGTGGAGAAATGGTAAATTACACTCAAGCTAAGATTGTTTCACTTGTCCTGTCAGTCAGTTCAGGGATGGCAGAGGAAACCAGAGTTTCCTTGAATAAATCAACTTCTTCTCCAAGGGATCTGGATAAACTCCACAACTCCAGAGAAGCCAAGTTAACACATTGCAACCATTATGTAAAACTTTAAAAATGTATAACAAAAGGTGCTATAACAGGTTTTACTGTAATTCAGTGATTTCCCTAAAATTTGTAGCAGGAGTTAGATCGACTAATCCGACAGGTCAGTGGTTAAGGAAGGTGCCTAGGACGAAAACGATTTTCAAAGTCTTATGGACGAAAACGATTTTCAAAGTCTTATGAGGGCAATTTCATGAATTCTTACTGGCCAATTTAGAGTTTTAAGCGGTCAAATCTGCTTGTTTTTGGTTCTTCAGAAAACACTTGTAACTAAAGAAGATATTACTACCCTAGCCTGGCCTATATAAGTAGCTGATTATTATATACAATAAGCTTAACGGCTGAAGTGAACCGACTCCTGTCAACAACTCAAGAGACGTAAAGTAAACACAAGACCATGTAAACAAATTTATAAATCTAGTTGCTATGACAGGTTTTACTTTCCTGGCCTTGATAAGCAGGTGGTTATTATACAGGTAAACTTCTCGACAAAGGCAAAGGTATATAATATATATGTATATCTACCTCTCTAGATCTCATTAAGTATCTGACTAATCTCCCTCTTAATACAGCTAAAGTTTGATTGTCAAAATCTGGTGGACTTATACCTAAAATTCACAAAATTTTATATAAAATGTTTAAAACAATTCTTTTCTTATATATAGTTATCCTTTTTGTGCAGTTAAATTTCCATTGTAGACATGACAATCTTGTTAACTAAGACTGTTTTTTCCTATCAGTAATAAATTCTATTTCTATCGATTCAAAGGAAACATCCGACAATTGCTGCATCATATTTTCCTTTGTTTTGAAGTTTAGAATAATATTACAGTTTTCCTTCAATTAATGTCTATAAATTTTAATAACTTTTTGAAATTTAAGGCATTAAAATTTACATTAAAATGAATATTTACACTTCTTTTGCCCCATCAGATGTGCATATTACTTAGCAATATACAACCAGTATTATTATACTAATTCTTCTAGAAGTGTGTTTGTCTTGCTGCAACCTTATTATACAGAAATATTCTTATTACCGTATACAGAAATATTCTTATTATACAGAAATATTCTTATTACCGTATACAGAAATATTCTTATTACCGTATACAGAAATATTCTTATTATACAGAAATATTCTTATTACCGTATACAGAAATATTCTTATTATACAGAAATATTCTTATTACCGTATACAGAAATATTCTTATTACCGTATACAGAAATATTCTTATTATACAGAAATATTCTTATTACCGTATACAGAAATATTCTTATTACCGTATACAGAAATATTCTTATTATACAAAATATTCTTATTACCATATACAGAAATATTCTTATTATACAGAAATATTCTTATTACCGTATACAGAAATATTCTTATTATACAGAAATATTCTTATTACCGTATACAGAAATGTTCTTATTATACAGAAATATTCTTATTACCATATACAGAAATATTCTTATTATACAGAAATATTCAAAAAGGCTTCAAGATATTTATAAATAATTTTTGCACTTACAATATGGCTCAACTCACAAAAATAGGGGTTGTCTAGTCACTTGCTATGGTAATGGAATGCACAGAAGTATATTGAAGAATTCATACTATGAATCAAAGTAGATGAACATCTCTTATCAAACCGGAGATGTAAAATGTAGTTTGCATTATTATCATTATCTATGGTTCTGGTCCTTCAATCATTTTCAGACCTTATAAGTTATATCTTCATTAGTAAAAATGAAAACATCTTTTAAGAGAGAAAATTGCACTATAATTTTTAGCTCATTCAAATCTATCACACTGCCAAGTTTGGTGTAATATATTAAACCTACCAGTAACACTATCTACTAGAACCTGCCATTTTGGTAGTTCTTGCTCTAAATTACGTATTTCTTTTTTATTTCTTCTATCAGCAACAGAAAGTTCTAAAATTTAAACAAGGTTTAACATGAGCAAACACAATTTATTTCTTGGTCCTATTTCTTAACTATGATGACAGTAAACAATAATGGAAATTTAAAATTTTAAAATGATCAAATGAATGTTTTCTACATCTAAATGAGAGATAACAAGAGGTTCTTTACAAGCTGATCTATGTGAAGTGTCATCATATATATATATAGATACAACTAGACCAGTCATAAAAACAGTATAATGTTCAACAGCATATTTAGTCCTCACAATACTTAACAACAAAAACTTTACATTAGTAGATGCTGATGCTTGTGTTCACATCTGAGGTATGACAAAAGCTCTTCTGTGCCGCTTATGAGATAAAATAGATGTTATGAACAAGTTTAGCATTAATGCAACAAATGAGAGCACCTCACAAATAAAAGATTTTATAAATGTATTAGTGACTCACCATGTTCTAATGTTTCATCTTTTGGGTCTCTGAAAAAATTACCAAAATATCAATCAATGATCAAGTATTATCTTTTATTTATTTCAATCTGAATCCAGTGTACATAGTTAATACATAGTTATACATGTGTGTATATTTTTTCATCTAACTATTATGTAAACAAGCAATGTATTTAGTTTATATTTACCATCTAAATATCACTCTATATGAACCCCTTTTCTATGACTTAAATTATTTTTCAATGAACTGTTAAAGTATAAATAGTTATGTAGGTAATGGGGTATGAAACGTAATGATGTGAAAACTCTTAATGTGAAGGTGCTATCAGATATAAAATTAACCTTGTACAAAACTTATGAGACAACCCTAAAATTATGGTACAAAGCTAAAACTTACTATCTAAACACCAAAAATAATCACTATTTCTAATAATTAAGACAAAGAAAGTAGAAAAAAGAGAAATCTAATTCCTAAACCTACTTTAAATCTTCATCATTCATCATTTCTTCAGCATCTGAGAAATTCAGTACATGATCTCCTCTTGGCATTGGTTGTACTGAAAATATATAAAATAGTTATCATCCTAATGTATCTAATAAAAAACAACTAGATTAAAAATTACAAATAACACATGTAGCAGATTTAGCAAAAGTCTTGTACAAAGTAGAGTAGTCTCTTGAGAGACAAACACCCTTCAACAACACTGCTGATATGAGTAGACAAATGTGACACATCACCAAATGTTGGTTTACATTTGTGTCAAGTTTGATCTAAATTATCCATAGATATGAAAGATATGAAGCTAATACCATACTGGGATGAATGGATGGAATGAGTACGAGAGTGAATAAAGTTTATCCATGTTCACACCCAGTGCTTGACAAACACTTGGAACAGTCACTATCAGCTACCACTCTACCATTCAGTTATTGCCACAGTTCAAGCAAAATAGAGAGAGAAAGAAGGGGTGAGACCCTAACATCCTACTTCACAAAGCTATCACTCATTGAGTTATTTATAGTGTTGTTTAAGCAATCAAAAGAGAGAAGGGAGAGATTGAGATATGGGGTTATATGTCTCAGTCAAGAATATACATGTATCACTTAAATCGATACATCACCAGCAATAGGTGAATTGGCAGAAATTTTCAAGTCTTGGTCAGACCCGGCTTAAGTTTTAGCCTATTACCTCCAACATACTAAGCAAGCATTCTACCAACTGAGCTACAGTAGAGGTATAAGAGAGAGAGAGAATCTTACCAGACTGATCAGGAAGTAAATGATACTGTTTCATTAATAACCAATGATTGAAGAGTGACTTTGATGTCCGTAAAGGATAAAATACTTCTGGATGTTTCTCTGATAAATCATGAAATACATCTAATGATGGCTGACTGGTCTGTAAAATAACAAGACATATATCATAATTAACGAGAGGTGTATCAATTATTAATTAAGTGTTTATATGTATTAGTGATATTATGTCTAATTCGATTTTTGAAGCAAAATTTTTACTATATACATGTTCAAATGAACAATATTTCCAGTGAAAAGTTTCTTAAATTCTTTCATTTGTTTTATTTTTTTATGCTGGGTCCCTTGAAGTGTTGCAGTATAGTGCTATTGTCTTTGGTTTAGGCACAATCAACAATTGGACAAGAGTATGGGTCAGTCCTTCAAGATTTATTGAATGGGTGTTTTTTTGTCTCAGTCAAGAATATTTTACTTAAGGATCGAATTGGTCACATGCAAACTGAATGAATGGCAAAGCCATTCATGAAGGAATTTGCATATGACCAACTGAAGTTATCACCCAATAAATTCAGTACAATCAAAGTTCAATCCTTATACTTAAAATCTTTCAACCCTACGAACCCAAAATAGGTCTAAATTGGCTACAGGGCTATGTTTGGCACCACTTAGCCTATTCTGTCTATCAAAGTTTTACATTCAATTTTAATGAGGTCAAATGAAAGCCCGTCCATTTGTCAACGCCAAAGGAAACAAACAAGTGACGTCATGGATGAAAGGTCACAAACTCCGCCAGTAGGTGTGGTAACCTCACCACTGCCAGTCCCAAGCCTGGATAAAGGAGGAGGGTTGGGCATGGGGTTAGCAACCCCATCCTGTGAAAAAAACCACTTGCTACAGAAACACAACAGTGGCCTATGTTCCGGAAAGGAATAAATATAGGCATAAGTAAGTAAGTAAGCACGACTGTAAATATTTATTGATATATCATCAGCTATGGGTGAAGTGACAGAAAGTTTGACCTTTGCAGTGTGCTCTGGGCAATGGTTCTTTAGCAAGCCTTGCCTTGTTTGATTTGGGTCATCGACTTTCAAGGTCCCTTTCTAAGGACTCTGTGACTTTCATTTCTAAATGCTGAGTGCTTGGCAAAAGATCAGTCACTACTTATTTATAAGTCTTGGTCAGTTGGAATTTAAACCCTGACCTCCCAATATAATATTACGAAGCAAGCACACAATGGTCATTCATGAGATTTGTAACACATTAAAATGTGATGTACATACACAAATAATAGTTTTATAACAACTTACAGATGGCACAGTCCCTAGTAGACTTTCTTCTTCTTTGCTGTATAAAGCTCTAGCCTGTATATTAGTCATCACATCTGGATGTAACTGTTTCATGGCCTGTATGGCAAGTCTATAGAATAATAGGAAACATGTATCAAATCTTGCATATTAACTTACTGCAATTGTAACTGTTTTATGAAAGTAAATACATTGTATTACAACAGAAATAGATAACATTTCTCAGAATTTCGAAAATTACAGTACATTTATAATTACAGTCTTTGAGTGAAGTAATGACATTAAGATTCTTACACTTATATAGTGGTGATAAGTTCTAGGGTAGTGGAGGAAACCTGGGTGCCTTGAGAAATCCACATATCTTTGGCAAGTTGGGAGACCTTCTACACTAGGATCTGTCCTGAATAGGATCTAAACCTAGGTGAGAGGTAGTGATCCATAAATGTCATAAATGCAAGCTTTAGACCATTTGCCCACCAAGGCCAAATTGATCCATATATTTATTTACTGTGATTGATTTGTACATGTATCTTATTTGAAATGTTATGGTTAAGACTTACTTTGATATGATTGGATCATATAACAAGGCGTACCATCTCTCCTGTATCTCTTTCAATGTAAAACGACACGTAAACTTTACACCAAGATGTACCGCCGTTAAGTCATTGGTCTGTAATAGATAAAACATGCAAATTCAGTTTTAGAGAAAAGTTTTTGGAAATTCACTCCTCCAAAAAATCCTAGATTGAACACTGGAAGATGGGACCTGTCTATACTAAATACTTTTGGAACCGAAGATTAAGTTTGGTTTACAGAAGGTTTATTAACCAAACAATATTAATGGTGTGTTCATGAGTAAAGTTCATTTTACAGAAGGTTTTTATTTTAGTAAAATGTTTAGTTTATACACATTGCACTGTACTATTTTTACTTATATAAACAAAATATATATGACAGTAACCTGTCAATTAAGACTGCCAAGCTTTTAATATGAAGTTAAACCTCTATTTTAAGACCACTTGCATTATAAGATCAAAATATCTATGTCCATATATCTGTTTTTTTTATTCACAGTAATAAAAATTATTCTGTGCTTTCTTTCTGTATTTTGTCAATACAATTATGAAATGTTTCACATAAACAAAATTTGGTTTTATGAAACACTATACATCCACACTTCCTTAATGTGAATTTAAATGTATAAGCTTGATTCATGTGAAATCCATGTGAACAAAATTTGACTGTATGTATGACATATTTGGTACTTTTTACAGACAAACAAACAATGCCACATAACAGGCTTTACTTTGCATTATAACTGAAACTATGAATGAGCTATAAAAACGTTGAACTTCAGAAAGTTTGAACATTATCTAGCATATTCTGGGTTGACATATGATCAATGATAAATTTTATTTCAACTTACAGTTTGAACAAGAAATATAAATGTTAGATCTGATTAGAGTTATAGATTGTTGTTGGAATTTTTCCATAAGCTGTAAGATGTTACCAGCTACAGGTGATTTTGCAAAATTTCAAGGTTTGCAATGTACTTATGGCAATAAACAGGCATGGTTCTCTTTCTTGATTATGCAGACCACGATATAATACCGGGTTTAAGGCCTTGTAAAAAATCAATCTGTGACTTTTATTTCTTAATGCAAAGTACTTTGCCAAAGATCTGTCTCAAGTGATTTTCATGTTTAAGGTCAACCAGGCTTGGAATGAACAGTGATGTTGTATTTTTAGAGTGACCACTTTATCAGTACATGTACTTATCTAGAATGTTTTCAGGATAACAAAGCAGATTGGCTACTTCATATCTAGTCCATCACTAAACTTGAACCAATAACTTTTATGTTACCTGTAAACTGAAATTCTAGGTTCTAATCCCAATCTGGTCCCGAGTTTAGAGTACCCAGAGAAAAACCCACTTATCTCAGTGAGCTGACAATCATCACTCTAGAATCTGACCCATATCAAATGTTCATAGATCTATTAGCTTTACCAGATGGTTTTTGAAATTTTTTTTTGTATATTGGGAAATAAATTTTAAATTTACTTGAAAAATCCATGCATATACCGGGTAATCATTAATATCAAACAAGTTATTATTACAGTCAAAACTTCATGTTTATAACAATTAATTTTAATAACATTCACCAACTATTTGGTTAAGTTAACAGAGTTTTGAACAACTGGGCACTGGTCAGATCACAGAGTATGATTGTCAGCTTGCTAACTGAGATCAGTGTTTTCATCCAGGTACTCTATAAGCATTTCAGAACTTATCAATTCAATATACCAGTGAAATAGTCTTGACTGGGTATTAATCACCATTCCTAGGTTTCCATAAATTTAAAATAATTAGTAGCCAAATTTCTGAAATTTGTGAAAATATAGTCCTTTTTAAAGTATTTTTCCACAAATTTGCTAAAATAGGTTACTTTTTGAAAAAATTCCTTTGAAATTAGTAGCCAATGGCGATTTTGGCTACCAGGAATGGAAACATAGCCATTCTCACCAACTGTATGAGGACAAGGGACATTGATACTGGCTTTGGATCACAGCGCCTCCACTGCCTAGGATTAAATCTTACTGGGGACAGATTCTAGTGCGATAAATTTTGTCAGTTGGCTTGATAAAAGTTGTAGGTTTCATCCAGGCACTCAGGTTTCCTCTCCACTTTTATTAAATGAATGCCTTGATATAAGTAAAAGAATCTTTACTGGGGAGTACAAACTCCATTTTTCCACTCCACTCTTCATAACTTATAATGATATATAACAAACAGAACATAAAGTAGATCTAAATGATTTATTAAAACTTCTAATAAATATAATAATAAATATAATACCGGTAGTATCAAAATTGATAAAATAAAACATATCTAGCAGCTATTACAACAAATCTCACTACAGTAGAGCTCACATTAACATGATTAACTTATTCATTGATTAAGGATAATTTTTCTTGAACGCCGATGAAAACAGTCATGTCACACTTCAGTGATTAGGTTAAGGGTTATATCTGCCTAGATGTAACTAGTAAAAGGTTGAAATGAGTCACTGTCGCATTTCAGTGAATTTTTTTTTGCCTTGATAAAGACTGGTGTGAGTCAATGTCACACTTCATTGACATTAGTATACTAGTATGCCTGAGTCATTATAACCAAGATAGAGGGTGGTATGAGTCACTGTCACACTTCACTGACATTTATATATATGCCTGGGTCATTATAACCAAGATAGAGGGTGTTATGAGTCACTGTCACACTTCACTGACATTTATATATATGCCTGGGTCATTATAACCAAGATAGAGGGTGGTATGAGTCACTGTCACACTTCACTGACATTTATATATATGCCTGGGTCATTATAACCAAGATAGAGGGTGTTATGAGTCACTGTCACACTTCACTGACATTTATATATATGCCTGGGTCATTATAACCAAGATAGAGGGTGTTATGAGTCACTGTCACACTTCACTGACATTTATATATACGCCTGGGTCATTATAACCAAGATAGAGGGTGGTATGAGTCACTGTCACACTTCACTGACATTTATATATATGCCTGGGTCATTATAACCAAGATAGAGGGTGTTATGAGTCACTGTCACACTTCACTGATATTTATATATATGCCTGGGTCATTATAACCAAGATAGAGGGTGTTATGAGTCACTGTCACACTTCACTGACATTTATATATATGCCTGGGTCATTATAACCAAGATAGAGGGTGTTATGAGTCACTGTCACACTTCACTGACATTTATATATATGCCTGTGTCATTATAACCAAGATAGAGGGTGGTATGAGTCACTGTCACACTTCACTGACATTTATATATACGCCTGGGTCATTATAACCAAGATAGAGGGTGGTATGAGTCACTGTCACACTTCACTGACATTTATATATAAGCCTGGGTCATTATAACCAAGATAGAGGGTGTTATGAGTCACTGTCACACTTCACTGACATTTATATATATGCGTAAGTCATTATAACCAAGATAGAGGGTGTTATGAGTCACTGTCACACTTCACTGACATTTATATATATGCCTGGGTCATTATAACCAAGATAGAGGGTGGTATGAGTCACTGTCACACTTCACTGACATTTATATATATGCCTGGGTCATTATAACCAAGATAGAGGGTGTTATGAGTCACTGTCACACTTCACTGACATTTATATATACGCCTGGGTCATTATAACCAAGATAGAGGTGTTATGAGTCACTGTCACACTTCACTGACATTTATATATATGCCTGGGTCATTATAACCAAGATAGAGGGTGTTATGAGTCACTGTCACACTTCACTGACATTTATATATATGCCTGGGTCATTATAACCAAGATAGAGGGTGTTATGAGTCACTGTCACACTTCACTGACATTTATATATACGCCTGGGTCATTATAACCAAGATAGAGGTGTTATGAGTCACTGTCACACTTCACTGACATTTATATATATGCCTGGGTCATTATAACCAAGATAGAGGGTGTTATGAGTCACTGTCACACTTCACTGACATTTATATATATGCCTGGGTCATTATAACCAAGATAGAGGGTGGTATGAGTCACTGTCACACTTCAGTAACAACTTTATATGTCCAAGTCACGATAACCAAGTCACTGTCACACTTCAGTGACATTTATATATGCCAGAGTCACTATAATCAAGATAAAGGCTGGTATGAGTCACTGTCACACTTCAGTGTTTTTGCAGTATTTAAAAGTGACATCTTCACTTAATGATCTGAAGGAGTTTTAAAAAAAACCCAAAAAACCCACAATTCTAGCTGAAAAAACATTCAGCTGTTAACAGAATGACTTTCTGACTAGTTTTAAACATGTATATATGATAATTTATGGATGGCACAACACATGACTTGATTACATGGCTTGGTTTCATTTTACAATCAAATTTTCCAAAATTTTCTTATGAAATAATGAAAATATGTGGTTAACTACAACAATAACTCATTTACATTAAGTTATAACTTATAATATATATACATTAAAAAGTTGAATAAACAAAACCATTTTAATATTGAAATACCGGTAATAATGACCATCACTTTAAGGATAAAATAAAATTTCAACATTTTGATAAAAAATTTTGTCCAATCACTAAATGAATATGTCAAAAAATAAACATAAAGATATTATATGTGACAAGTCAGGCAAAAACCATACTAACAGACAATTTAATTGGATTTTAAAACTATTGTTCCTTATATGAAATTATATCAGTTTTTGATTAAGATAATAAACAAAATACACAAAAAATCTAAGCATTTTGCACAGAATCATGATTAAATATCATATGTCGTTCCAAAGTCTGACAGTAGGCATGATTTACTCTACATCACATTATCTTCTGAGAAAATAATTTTAACATTCCATTACTTAATTATATCTACAATTTATCTTAACATTTATTAGATTGTGAAATTAAGAATGTGCAGCAGCAACACAGAACTTTAAGATAAATGTCAAACATATAAGTATGGTAACTTTTTCATGAAGAATACATCCACAATTTTCTGATGGAATTTTCTCAGAACACCATGAAAAAAAATGTGTATGGATTTTGCTTAACATGACACATAAGATTCCATTCAAAATCTAAATATGAAGAAAAATTTACAAACTAATTTCTTATCTCAATAAAACTCTGAATTCAACATCATATTAGTTAACACATGATTTCTATATAACAATGTACACAAATTTACATATGATAAAATGAATACTGAAAGTTAAATGTGATTACCAGGTAATTCAATTTGATCACAGTTGTCTCCCTTTGACAGTTTTTTTTAAACCCAGCTTCACTATGGCTGTTCAATCTTTGTTTCAATTTATCATTTTGATTTATTTAACTCAAATTATAAGCCACAATATGGTTCAGAATTGAATTGGTAATGAACTCTGTTTAAAACTGTTAAAACCTTCAGTTTCTCTGTGATGAACAACGATTGAGAATGTTACAATTTCAGTTTCTTTGTAATGCTCTCACTTTGAGATGGGTTTTTCACCATGTCTACTGCTTCACTGTCTCCTATAACCTCATCTTCAAAACATAATTTTCTCTTTGATTTTGTAAACACTACATCTGAGTCATTTACATCAGAGTCTGTTACATGGTTGTGTCTGTGATTACAAGTCTTAAATTCCTCATCTCTCAGGTCACCAATAGTACAATTAATCTTTACATTATTATACAGCCGTGGCAGTACAATTTTACTATATATAGAATTTCTGTCACCTCTATGATTAGTTGATATGTTCACACTAAGAACTGTCCTTAGCATACCTTCCGCAAATTTTTTCCCTTCATTTTTGTTATTTTTCCTGGCAGTATTAGAAGCAGACATCTTCTTGCAGGACATATCATACAAACTTTCCTCTAAGTTCCATGAGAACAAAGATTCACTCTCAGATTTTACACTTATCTCATTATAGTCCTTAACAACTGTTTTAATAGGAGATAAATCCACCCAGCTTTTACGACGAGATGTTTTATGAACTCTATCATTTGGCATGGTACAATTTAAAACATTTTTGACTTTAACTGAATGTTTACTCTTTCCTGTTGAACAGTTGAATGATTTCCTCCACTTTGAATTTCCTTTCTTCACACTAACACAAGGTGTTGATGTACTGAATTTACTAGACAGCGATGTTGGAATCTGTGACTGTTCTTTCTGTTCAGATGTCTTCAATTTATTGTTTGAAACGACTACTGTGTTATAATTAGCCTTATCGATTTTGGCAACATTGGCTTCAACAGTCTTGGCAACATTGGCTTCAACATTCTTGGCAACATTGGCTTCAACATTCTTGGCAACATTGGCTTCAACAGTCTTGGCAACATTGGCTTCAACATTCTTGGCAACATTGGCTTCAACATTCTTGGCAACATTGGCTTCAACATTCTTGGCAACATTGGCTTCAACAGTCTTGGCAACATTGGCTTCAACATTCTTGGCAACATTGGCTTCAACATTCTTGGCAACATTGGCTTCAACAGTCTTGGCAACATTGGCTTCAACATTCTTGGCAACATTGGCTTCAACATTCTTGGCAGCATTGGCTTCAACAACCTTGGCAACACTGGCTATATCAACCTTGGCAACAATGGCTTTATCAACCTTGGCAACACTGGCTTCAACATCCTTGGCAACACTGGCTTTATCAACCTTGGCAACATCTGATAAAACACTTTCTGTCAGTAGATTTTCTGTTTTATTTATGTTTGATGTCTTTGACAAAGACTCTGGTACATTATCACATTTCTTTACTTGGACAATCTTTAAAGTCATGGACTTGTTCCTTTTCTTGAACCAGGTTTTGGCTTTGTGTAACACAGATCCATTTTTCTTCACACAAAACACTGTTGATTTATCAAGAACATTTGCAGATACAGTTGCTGGCTTGTCTCTTACATGTAACTTGGTCTGTGTAGATACCTCTGCAGATCCATTTTTCTTCACACAAAATACTGTTAATTTATCAAGAACATTTGCAGATACAGTTGCTGGCTTGTCTCTCACATATAACTTTGTCTGTGTGGATACCTCTTTTGAATTGGTATGGTTATTTTTCATCTTTACATTACATTTGGTTCTTCTAGTATCATCTTTTGTGGAATCAGCTTTGGATTTTGTCAGATCTAATGGACACTCTGTTTCTTGTACAATGCCATTCTTAGATACAAACGTCTGTGGAACAATGTTAGACATTGTTGTCGAGGAAGTCTGCTCTACCATTACAGATGACATGATTTCTCTTTCTGACACACACAAGGAGTTTTCAGCATTCTGTAATGAAGACGGATTATTACAAGAACTATTCTCAGACATGGTAGAATAAAACATGATATCACTACACAGTCCTAAGCAAACAGGCTGGAGAGATTTTACATCATAAATAATAGTTTGTAACTCCTTGATACTGCTTATATCAAACTGGGGTAGCTGTTTAGCCTTTTCAAATCTTTCTATCTGTATCAAATCCTGACACACGATACTAGTCTTTGTTTGTAAATATTTAATCTTTTCCACCACACAACCACAAAACACATGCATATCCAGAATACAGCTATTACAACAGGAACAATCTGATGAAGTGATATCTTGTTCTCTCTTTAAATTTCCACCTGATGACATTAACATCTCGTTAATAAGCTCTGATGATAAAGGTGTAGTGTGTTGTTGTAATTCTGACATACAGGTTCTGCTGTTTGTATAAATAGAGGATTTGTAGACACTGGATGCTAGTAGTGGATTCCTCTGTTTTGTATAGCCATTAATGTCTGTGACTGAGTGACATTGTTGTGAGGAGACATTTGAACCGTGTGGTGGATGACTGTGATTTCCCACTTGTTCAGACTGAATCTTACTACCCTGATGTAAATAATGGTTCAAATTTAACTGTATTGGATAAATCTGCTGTTGGTAACTCTGAACTACTGGTGGATTTTGTAGACTGTGATTACCTTGAAGATAATAACCAGTGGGATTACTGGTATAATTCTCATGTTGTTTGAGACCATAATATCCATGCCATGTCCACTTTTGGGGATTTTGATGTGAATAATACCGAACAACTGGAACAGACTGGTTAACAGTTCTATACTGTTTGGAGTTATCTACCTTTGATTGTACAGACTGTACTATTACTGGTTGTAGCTGGAAGACTTTTACTCTAGTTAATTTTTCACTGATCAGAGAAGTTGTATCAATACATGAAGACATCACTCTGTCCATGGTCATTATTCTATCAGTAAGATCTGTCACACATGTTAGAACTGGTGATGTGTATGCATCACTGTATACTGGTCGTGTTGTATTAGTAATGCCATCACAGTTAAGAAATGGTGTACTTGACTGGAAGTAAGAGGTATGCAGCTCTTCATAAATCTTAAACTGAAAGTTAGGATAACAACTGCGAACATTCTGTAGATGTGCTGCATAGCTGAGACTCACTGAAGTTGGATGATTGAAAAGAGTTTTAGCTTTGTTCTCAAAACAATTGAGTTTATGTTGTATATCATTTACAGTGCTGTCTAACAGTTCAACCATATACTGATGGTTTTCACAGTATTTGTGGATGTTATTAGTCGACTCCATGTTATTGGTACTTCTAGTAGATATATAAAGCAGTCCTCAATCTTCAATTTGTACACCTACAACAACAAAAATATCATCAACTTTAATAAATGTAAATTGTCAACATAAACAAAATCATGTACACACATAAATAGCTTATGATAACCCTAAGGATGACTTGGGGTCACTTCCCAAAATTTTTTACTCCCTTTGTTCTACATTATATCAATAGCATATTATTGAGAGGATAAACAAACCCTTGAATATGGTGGCTGTGTCACCGAAACATTGGGGATTTTACAGTACTTTTAGTACTTTTTATATATAAAGTTGCATAGCATTTCAAATCCCTGTTTTTTAGATGTTTTTTCTCAACAGATGCAAAGTTTTAGTTGCCACTGTAAAGTTTTCTCTGAAGTAACTTTGCTTGTTCCATAATATTTAGTGTCTAAAACGTTTGAGAGATGCAGACTACTAAATCTGTGATTAATCTGTAGATGTAACATCAAAACGTAAAATGATAATGTCACCTTGGATCCTGTGAATTATCAATGTGACATTGGTTTTGTCAACTGGCTATCATACAATCAAATTACAGGAAATTTACATGAGGTATAATACAGTATACCTCACGGTTATTGAGAATTTTTTCAAAATGATATTTTTGCAATTATTCAATGATTAAAAGGTGTCAACTAAAATCATAAGCAACAATCAAAAGGGGATTGATTCTACAACTAAATGACCATTTTTTTATACTGAGAATTACTCCCCTTTGTTTAAGCACTTCTGGTCATCTGCTAGCTAGTAGCAAATATAGTAATTTCTGGCAAACAAAGCCCGTTTTAAAGTCTAATAAAGAAATTCTTAACCTATATGTCATAGCTTAACACCTAAGTGTATCTCTTTCAACAATATACTTGGTTGTTCGGAATATTGAGATAGTTATTAAAATATCAAGATAAGAAAGAAGCCTGGTTACCTACATGTTAAAACTGACAAAAATGATCTTGTTGAAATGAAGGTAAGCTTGGTAATCTGACAACTTACAATTAAAACCAGAGATAGAAAAAGCAAAACTTGATGATATTTAGATGAAGAGTAAATTTGTGTGTAAAAACCTAAATTGTTAGATGTTTTAGAGGGATAATGACCCAAATTGCCATGTATAACAATTATTTTAGGTAGGTGAGGCCAAAAGTGGGGGTATTTTGGACCTTTTTGAGTTAAAGTTCAAAATTAAACCCAAATAAGAATGTCTAAGACTGTTTATGTAATAAAAGTAGCAGTTTGATCCATGTAAAACAGGTATAGATTGTATAATTTTGGGACTGCACACATGGCATCGCACTAAAATACCTAGGTTTTTTTAGACACTGACCACTGTTAGATTGTGGTCCCTATTTCTAAAACTGAGAGTCTGGTACAGTATAATTTACTTGATATTTCATTAGTTTTAATAACTCCCTTGTTAATGGAAATATAATGTGTGTTATGTGGAAAAATTCAAATTATTAATGGTTTTTAAAATATGAAAATCTCAATAATTATGAGGTACTGGTATACTATATTATTATTTTATTATATTTTATTATGGTTAATGATGACCAAAAATTAATTCACTGTCACATTCCATAAATTTACATTATAAATACATTAATTTAGAGGGAGTTTAAAAAACTATTAAATTCAAGAGGGGCCACTGAAGCTAGATAAAGGTATTTAAGAAATCATAATTTAGAATAAAAACCTGTTAGAGAAATTTGAAGACTTTTTTTAAAAATACCTTTTCCAACTAGATTTCTGCCTATACATGTATCAGATGACTAGTTTTTGCTACTTAATCTCAATCAAAAGTTAATTGTGAAAATGATAATAACCAATTTAGAGAATCGGTTTTTTTTTTTTTAGATGGACATCAAATCTTTTAGCACAAAAGTCATGAAATTGTGGATATACAATTCACCACCTTGCCCCACTTAAGTAACATTAATTTTGTCAATAGCATTCAAATAAATTTTTTTTTAAATAATATATAATATGGTATAAAAATCATTTTATACCATTCATTTATATGCAACAAGAAGAACCGTGCACAACGGTGAAACATGTTTTACAAATAATAAATTCAGTTATGTTTTAGAAACTTATTTTTAAGTTTTTGATATATAAATTTACCTCACACAAAGCATAAACTTTATCGACATATTTGGAACTATATATATATATATATATAACTATAATATATATATAATTTACATTGGAATGGACTGGACAAGACCCTTTATTCAAACTCTGGAAAACAATTCCATTAAGTCAGGTGCACATCTTTGATAATCTTGTGATATATACAGTACAAAGTAACTAAGTTTCAAAGTCTGGAAAAATGGGGAAAAAATCTTGAAATATTTCCAAAATGTCAGGTGCACATCTTCAATATATATAGAAACATTCTGTGAAGTTTAAAGGTTTTTGATTGAAAACTGTAAGAGGAGTTGCGTTCACAAAGTAGGTACACCCGTTCAAAAACTTGCTAAAAAGTGACTAAGTTTCTAAGTCTGGAAAAATGGGAAAAAAATCTTGAAATATTTCCATAAAGCCAGGTGCAGATCTTCAATATATATAAAAACATTCTGTGAAGTTTCAAGGTTTTTGGTTGAAAACTGTAGATGGAGTTGAGTTCACAAAGTTGGTACTCTTTTTTCCCTGCCCATTCACCCACCCGACAGACATTCACCATACTATAAACCGGATTTGCACTCAGTGCAACCCGGCCAATAAATAACTAAATAAATAAATCAATTAAAAAATAAATACATGTAATGGTGCATCATAAGTCGGTTTTGGATGGTAGAAACTTGATAGGTATTGATGTTTGATTGATTAATAATAAATTTGAACGCGGATGGACAGACCTGTATTTGTAAAAGTATGTATGAATTTAATTACAGCATTTACTTTTATTAAATTTCTAGTTTTTTCATTTGTTTCTTGGTCGCATATTCAATCCAAGATGCATTAATACATTTTCTTCATGATCAGGAAAAAATTGGCCTTTGAATACATTGTAAGGTAATCTGGGCTCTTGTCAGACTAAAAATGGTCCAAAACACATTTATTTATTTATTTATTTATTAAATTTAGATACTGAACATTTGTCAATAAGTTAACTTAGTAAAAATCTCTAATAGCGTGAACAACTGCCTGTGTTGTATTTGACAGAGGCGGTGCCACGTTTCAATGTTGGGTTAAAAAATTTTCAGGATGTGCTGACTGTAGCAGGTTTAGTATGATTTAATATTAAAATTTATTTTAAAATTTTCACAAGTAACAGTTAATTTTTGTATATTTGATTAATAATACTCGTCGCATATATTTGGTTATGTCTACGCCAACATTTAGAAATTCTAGGTCTCCACTCAGTAAAGTGCATCGTATTCGTCTGTTTCTGGATCGAATAAATACAGCAGAACACCAATTTTATTAATTTTAAGGTTGTCTATTTTTTCCCAAAATAATGACGAATCATATGACATATACAGATGCACGTCAGAGTCGTTGTTTTTTGTCCATTCATCATATAATACGTCGCTACATCAGCATTATTAGTACTGTCTGCCAATTTGTTAGTCACTACAACGGTTACTTAAGTGACGTCACGTCTGAGCCTCGATATGGGTCGTTTCACTTACAAGTACCCAGAGAGGGCCAAATTAAAGGCCTTCAAATCGCTATAACTTTCTTAGTTGGTCATCAATTTGATGCAGTTTTCAATATTGTGATATTTAAATGATATTTAACAAATATTTGAAATAAAAAATTTTCATTACAAGTACTCTTTAAAGGACATCACTAATACTTTTGGTAACAAGTAATGAAATTCAGATTGATTTATAGAATTTCAACCAATGATTTTATTTACCGGTATATGTCATTTACCAATTGACAAGTAATTTTGTAAAACAATAGTTGATACTATTTTGTCAAAATAATTTTTATTTCAAAACTACTGATGTAGTAGAAGTGTGAATAATGCATTTGATGTTACCAGGAAAAGAGAAATTGTTTTGTATGAGCCTGTGGAACATTTAAAACAATATTTAATTGTTTAACTGTTTCTCTCAATCTTTCAACCAGCTATCACTACTCTAATATTAACTTTTAAAACATCTAATATTTTGTTTTTTAAGTCAGTACATTTTATGAATACATTGCAATGCAAACAATATACATATTTACAAACAGTAACAGTTAAAGGCAAATCTGAGGTCGCCAAAACATCAACTGGGTACTTTTAAAATCTCAATATTCAGGATAACTTTATCATTCTGAAAAGGGGTGACTTTCTTTTAAAGTTAGGGCAATTTTGACAGTGAGGGTGATATTAAAAGAAGTGGGGGGGGGGGGGGGTGTTTTGAAGAGAGGCAATATTGACATGGAAAGTGAGGGTGATTTGACCTGATACCAGAAATTTCATAATTAGCCTATTTTTGTATTGTTTAAAATATAGAGAACCCCATATTGTACTAGTGCAGTTTTCATTTTTAGCATAATTACAGTAAATCCTAGATTTGGTGTTTCAAAGAGGTTTGGTGGTGAAGTGGGGAAGTTTATTAGAAAATCATAGAAGAGATGAATTCTGGGATTCAAATATTGAAGTGATTTGTGATATGGAAAAATATTGAAAGGTATGAAATCATAGTTTTACTGTGTCCAATGAGAGAGAAGTCTAAGTAATAGAGTGCATTAAAACAATGTTCAACTGTACACGGGCACCTGTAATGTGTGAAACAAAGACGACAAAGAAATGAAATTACATCAAAATAATTAAACAAACAAAAAAAATGTCCAGTAAATCCAGGAAAAATGAAATAAATCCCATTAGAACAGATTTCAATTTCTATATTATATATATATATATATATATATATATATATATAGTTCCCATGTGACGTCACACTGTCCACTTCACGGGTAAAGTAGTGGCCATTTTGTAGGCATTTAGAAAATTGAATCTTATTAATTCTTTCTAAAATAGGGTGTATAAAATTTATTGTCACATGGTTGTTATGAGAACAAAAATCTTATAAAATATACCAAAATCAAAGTAAAAACATTGACAATTTCACAAATTTAAAAACGTTATTGATATCTGATTACTTTTTGAAAAACAATAATTTAACAAGAATAGAATTCCTGGGTCCCACGCCGGTCACCCATAATTCCAACAAAAAGTATCAACCAATGCTGATTTTCGAACTTGACCAAGGTATTAGTGGTATAAACATTTGGTATAAATTTCATGAAAATCCGTAAAAATTTGTAAGCATGAGAGCGCTTACAAGGTCAAGTTTTGGATAAAACAAAGTCATTATTGTGGTCAAAGTCCCATAACTCCAACAAAAAGTATTGACCAATGCTGATTTTCGAACTTGACCAAGGTATTAGTGGTATAAACATTTGGTATAAATCTAATGAAAATCCGTCAATATTTGTAGGCATGAGAGCGCTTACAAGGTCAAGTTTTGGATAAAACAGAGTCATTATTGTGGTCAAAGTCCCATAACGCCAACAAAAAGTATCAACCAATGCTGATTTTCGAACTTGACCAAGGTATTAGTGGTATAAACATTTGGCATAAATTTCATGAAAATCCGTCAAAATTTGTAGGCATGAGAGCGCTTACAAGGTCAAGTTTTGGATAAAACAGAGTCATTATTGTGGTCAAAGTCCCATACACATGTAACTCCAACAAAAAATTATCGACCAATGCTGATTTTCGAACTTGACCAAGGTATTACTATTAGTGGTATAAACATTTAGTATAAATTTAATGAAAATCCGTCAAAATTTGTAGGCATCAGAGCGCTTACAAGGTCAAGTTTTGGATAAAACAGAGTCATTATTGTGGTCAAAGTCCCATAACTCCAACAAAAAGTATCGACCAATGCTGATTTTCGAACTTGACCAAGGTATTAGTGGTATAAACATTTGGTATAAATTTAATGAAAATCTGTCAAAATTTGTAGGCATGAAAGCGCTTACAAAAAAGTGTGACGGACGGAAACACGGACGCACGGACACACGCCCGGCATTTCTATGTCCCCGCTCCGCGTTGCCGCGGGGGACAAAAATTAACAAATTTGGTTAAAATAGATAGATAATATATAGATTGCCCAACAAAATGGCGACGACTCTAATGAAAAATTTGTCTGCTAGAGGTCCATGGGAACTATCTATATATATATATAGTAAGAAGAACGATGTCTTCACATTTATCCAGCATTTGATATTTTGATATAGAAGAACTTGTGCCTGTTATCTAGATTACAAGAAATGAAATTCAATTCCAGATAGCCAAAACTGCTTGTAATTTCTGAGAAAAAAACCTATTTAGAAAATTGTGAAAAAATAGTATAAGAGGTACATTTTTAAAGTTTGGACTTTGGCTACTTTAATTTAATTTTTTAATTTTTGCATTCTTTAAATATATGTTTCTACATTTGTCAAACTGTATAATTTTTTTATTATAACAATGTACAGAATAACACAAATATCAAGATTATTATATATATTTTTTTATGTTTATAATACAATAACATAATAAAGGATTAAATAAAGAAAAAAAAAATTTTCACAAAAACTTTATTTTGCAGAATTACAGGTTTGAAGGATTGTAAAATGTTATCAAAATAGCAAAATATAGTATTTACCAAAAGCAATAAATTCATTTTTTTTTTCATTCCTTGAAGATGATGTAAATAAAAAAAAAGAATATACATTTATTCCAAAATAAATTCTCAAATCAAAGTAATGAAATAAGTTTTGAGTTGTTTCCTAAGACTTGGGAGAGATTAATTATCAAATCAACACAAAATACTTAAAAACAAACATTTAAACACAATTACACATGTTCACTTTTTAAATATGCATAAATATGGGATTTCTTTTGTAAGTTTGAAAAAAGATAATATAGATAGAAAGTGTTACATGTAACATTAATTATATTGGTTTACTATCATGTATGGCTATGGATAAAAAAGTCATTGGCAGCATAAATTTTAGCATATCTAAGTAAGTCACTGAAAATTGTAAAAATTGTAAACTATCAGCATTAAAGAGTTTTTATTGTTGAAAAGCTTTTAAAAATTCTTAGTTCATAAAACATTTTAAAATAAATAAATAAATAAATAAATAAATAAATAAATAAATAAATAAATAAATAAATAAATAAATAAATAATAAATAAATATTATATTCAATGTATATCAGATAAATAACCAAGATCAAATTTTAGTGATATTTAAATACACAATTTAAATAAAAAATAATAATAATAAATACTTACATCTCTGTGTTGTACTTGGTCACTGTCTTCTCAATGAGACACTTAAACCTTCTCTGGCTTCTTACTAATGGACTGTGATGTCTCTGTTTCTTCCAGGTTATTTTATCACCAAGGACAATTTGCATCACAAATCACACGTAGGGATTTACAGAGATTTTTTACATCTTTAATTTGCAAAACTTAAATGTAACAAATCACATACAAATAACATAGTGGGAAATTTCTAACATTTCTAAAATTTGCAAAACTAATATCCTAATATACAAAGTGATTAAAATACCAGGTATCAATATACCTTTAACGAGCCCTAGGTACTGTGTCTAATAAACAAGGGATGATCAAATAAACAAAATTGGCAAGGTGAGGGAAACTGTAAGTGTATAACTGATCATCTTATCTTTTTTATCACCAAGGGATTAAAAGTATCACTTGTTAATTGTTAATCCCATACCTGAATATCTATTAACACCTGTTTCTAAAACAACTTACCTGGAAAATTTCTCAGGTGTAAGTGTCATCATTTATCATTAGAGATTGAAAAGAGGTGCTAAAATTTTGAGAATTTATTTTATACTTCAAATTTCATTTTTGTTTTATCTATCTTTGATTTATTAATCTACAATAACTTATTCATTACATGTTCTCTCTCTAAGTTTTTTTGGGAGATTTTATTTTTAAAAAATAAATAAATACCATCATTTTATTATATAGAAGATTTCAAATAATGTTTCTCTGTAATAGGAATTCAAAACTATGCACAAGGTGACTTACTTGTTGTACAGCTGTTATAAGGGCAAGGTCATCCTGGGGTTTCCACCGACCCAAGTCTTTTGTAGAAGCTGGTGCTGGAGGCTGAATATAAACATAGATTTATGGTATTAAATTCTTCATAAATGGAAAGCACATTTGCTAACTTACTAACTCCATACTATAATAATTTGAAATTTCTAAAATGTTGCAATTACTCTTAATAAAATAGTTCATGATAAAATCTCACAGTTCTCCCACTCCTACCCTCTCATAGAAGGTCTCATTTTCATATTTATTCATTCTGTAACAAATATATTTTTATTTGTATTTCTGCTACAAATTGCTCCTTTTTTCCTTTTTTTTTAATTTTTTTTTTTTTATTTATTATTTATTTTTTTTAAACTTTATTTTCAATGTAAGAAGATTAACATGTACATAGCACTAACTAATCTGCCACATAAATCTTGATATATCACTTGGATTATAAATGTACATGTAGATGTCTAATATTATGTAACTTTATAACTTTTCTTTTTTACCTTTTGTCTCTTTGCTCTTTTAGCTGCAGCTGTTGCTTTAGATGCCTGAAAATTAAATAAATGTGGATTTTATACTCTCAACATTTTATTGTGTTCAGATTTGATATTCATATTCATGTTAAAATGTACCTAAATAAGAGATGTACAGAGAGAAAGAGAGAGAGAGGGGAGAGAGAGAGAGAGGGGGGGGGTGAAGAGAGAGAAATTTAAGAGAAATTAAAACAGAAATATAATTAATTTTAACTTTTTAAGTGTAAGAAGGAAAGAGGAAGACATGAAGAAAAATAAATTTCAAGGTTTATGGTAAAATATTTTAAATGGTATATAAGAAAGAGAAAAGATCTAAATTTTACTTTTTTATCAATATTTTGAAAATGACAGAAGAAAAAAGAAAAAGATGTACATTTACTTATCTGAATTACTGTAAAAAACTTACATGCCCTCGTCCTCTAGGGTAGGATGGGACAGTTGGCTGTGCCACTGGTATTTTTTTCTTTTCTGGAGGGGGTGCCACTGGTGGCTCTTTCTCCACTGGTTCTACAACAGGCTTTTCTTTTTCAGGTGGCACATTTGGAAGCGGTGCTGGTGGCTTTAACCTACCCCCTCTTTCCACTTTAATTAAACTACTTTCTACTAGCTCATCATCGAATTTTTTCCTCTTTATTGACCTCTGTGAGCTCCGTCTTTCTGGGACACTGGAGGATAAGGCCCTTGATACTACTGCTCTGCTAGGTCTGGGTACAACAGGTGTGGTCTGGACTGGTAAATGAGGGGGTGAAGGTTTAACTGGAGGGGCATCTGTTACACTGATATCAGGATCATCTAAAATATAAATTCACCATTTACATGTATAAAATGTGTTACTGGTATTATAATTTAATGTCTTAGCAGATCTACATTTGCAGGATGTCTGCTGAATCTTAACTGTATTATGAATGAATACATTCAAACAGAATGTTATTTCTTAAATTTACAATCACAAAAATATTATTAGCATGTTAGAAATGTAAAATTATCGCTTCAATAATTTATTTTATTCAAGATTCCGACAAACATATGGGGTTGATGGAACAGCCTTTTCCAAATAAGGATAGTTACGTTAACAGTAATCACAACATGCCTGGACTGTCTGATGTGCGAATTATCTTCTTAAATAACTAAAACTGTCTCTTGAGAGCTAAATACTAAATAAATTTGGTATGCAACGCATCGTCTCATGTTGGCTTACATTTGAGCAAAGTTTGATCAAAATCCATTAATAGACATAGAAGATATGGAACGGACACGATATTGGGATGGAAAACAAGACGAACAGACAGGGTGATTACTAAATACCTCCCAAAACTTTGTTTGCGGGGGTAGGATGGGGGTATAATAATAATAATAATAATAATAATAATAATAAAATTGGAAAAGCACAACAGCAGTGTCATCCATTACATAAATATCAAACAAAATGTAATTCAGGTAAACAATAAATCTGAAGTGAAAATATCTTAATACTTCTAAAATTATTCAATCAATGCATTTTATGAATGTGCATCAATTAAAATACATTGCAATACAAACAATACATATTTACAGGTAATAATTATGTTTGCAGTTAATAAGCCATAACTGAGGTTGTCAAAATATAGTACTTTTAAAATCTCAATAAAAGATGGCAATTCAAATTGGAGGCCAATTTGATGGGGTTTTTGAACTGATACCCCCACCAAGGTTTTACTCAGTGCAGAAATATTCTATGATTATCACTGACGCACATACAGATTTTCAGTTGTGACTAAGCACAAGAAAGTGAGAAATATCAGACATTATTCAAGTTTATTGGATTTTCTATGGTAGTGAAGCACAATTCACTGTCACACAAATAGTGACTGGGAAAATAAAGTATGTATATCCGAACCTTGCAGTACTAAAATTCTGTTCTTTTGTTTTTGTTTTGTGAAGGTAGATCTACTGTTGGAATCACACTGCTTGTGATATTGAAATACCGGTACTCTTTATGTTTATAGAAAATGAATTAACTTGAATAAATATTGATATTTTTCACTTACTTGTACCTAGTCATAACTGAAAATCTTAAATCTGTATGTCATCTGCGATTGTAATAAGGCCAAAAAAAAAAATATGTGAGTTTACTGTCACATGCTGAAAAAAATAGGGTCGGTAGGTCAATTTTTTTTTTTTCTCCTTCCAATTGTAGATCCTTGGTCTAATTAGCTATATACAGAGAAAAAGAAGACACTGTAATTGTGCACATGCTTGGCATTAGCTAGTTTTCTTTTTATTAAATTGTAATGTGTTTTCATCTGACATTAAATGGCTTTTATATAAGACATTTTTGCTGTTTTGAATAGTAAAGGGAATTTTAATATACACACAACTGACATTGAAATACATGGACTTTAACCAAACACTTTGACATTTGTCATGATCAAAAAACTTAACATTTGTCCATCAGAAAACTTAAACTAAAAACTTTAACATTTGTTCATCTGACAGAAAACTTAAACAAAAACTTAAACATTTGTCCATCAGAAAACTTTAACTAAACAAAATTATTTGGAGACATTACTTTACATGAATCATTGTTTTTCAAATGAAAATCGTCACTTTCGTGATATTCATTGAATATATCAACAGGGTTCGCACAGAACTTGAAAAGTCATGGAATTTGACTTCTGTCTTGAAAGTCATGGAATGTTGTAAAAGTCATGGAATGTTGTAACATGTCATGGAAAAGTCATGGAATTTTGAATTTTAATTAAAACAACTTCGATTTAATCTGAAACTAAAGAAAAATAAATATTATAAAACTGTTTCTGACTTCATGAGATACAGTTTGGTCCAAATAAACCACAAAGACGTGAAACGGTGAAATCAGATTTTGTCTGTTTCCGCGCCCGACTTGTAGTTTACAATCGAATGTAAACTTCCGCCTAATGTGATTTGTATCGTAAACGCATGGTTAATCATGCCACCTGTACTGGAAAAAGATGAAAATGTCCTGGAAAAGTCATTAAATTTTTATTGGCATTGGCTGTATGAACCCTGTATCAATGAAAGTTCTTGAATTATTGAACGGGGCTATGACATTTTTGTCTTCTTTTAAGTGTAAACACTTTTTAAAAGTTAGCGAAAAAACGCTGACAGTGCTGGCACAGGAGGCCGCCATTGTTGTTGTATACAGTAAATAACAGAGTCGGTGACGGAAAAGGCGAGAATTTCCAGAATTTTAGAAAATTGCCGATAAAACAAGTTAGGGTCGCAGCGATATATGAGGGTCAATCGGGTGACCGTAAACACACATATTTTTTTTTTTGGCCTAAAGTATATCTGTAGAAAGAAAAATGTTGGTGCTATGGGGATTTTACATGGCGAAAATGACTATGTTTAGGTCGGAAGTGATGTCCTTGGTGACGTTTTACATCACATGTGCAACAGGATCCGACATATGTGTAGCGATATAGCTACATATTAAAGTATACATGTACTATTAGTCCGACTAATCAGCCCACTAAACCCCCATTTTAATTTTTTGACTTTTTGGAGGTTTGTGGTCTGACAGCTTCCATTATTGAATTCTTGAAATTTCTGGCGAAAACGGCAGAAACGAAAACACGCGTCGATAATTTCCAGTATTTCCTTACCTCGCTCTTGTTGACAACATGGAACACTTTCTTAAAGATTATTCTACCGATCCATGCTTAATTTTTAATTAAAATCCATCGATATCAGTAGAAATACAAGGTTTTCTGATGTCTCTTCAGCTCTCTGTCACTTTCACATCGTGAAGACATTACAAATTTGCATTGACCAATCAGATCGCGCGTTGCATTTGGATGGTGAAACTCGCAGTTCTATCTTTAGAAAGCACATGGCGATGTTTATTTACATTAACGATTCGCATTAATAATGATGTTTTCACGCGTATAACATATTATTTTAGTTATTTTATTTTTATCAATACCATGTGAAGACATGTGTACTAATTGCAGTGAAGATTTCTCATGTTTTTTTTTTCTCGTTTATATCTACATAGGCGTAGGGGCAGGCCCCCGCAATATATTGTGTGAAATTTTGTATCATAGTTTATGTTTATAGTGTAGGTGCTAAAAAAGAGAAAAAACCCAAGAGCTTTAACAGGAAATGTCCATCTGGTAACCAATCAATTATAAATTTCATCATTATACTTGTAAAAGGGCGTCTTGAAATTCACCCTTAGAAACGGCTCACAGCATCTCCAATGGCAGTGGCGGATCCAGGATTTTTTTAAAGGGGGGGGGTTGAGAATTAGATCAATGCTTGGCCCATGGCCAACTTAATGATGTACATCAAAGGTAAATGTAGATTGGTGTGGTAAATTAGTTTTTTTTATATGGCACCAAACCCTCTTAATCTCCATGTAGCCAGAAGTTGTGAGTTGAGTACCGTACGTTTGAAAATTAATCATTGGACTTAATTATGTCATGCAATTATTTGTACAATTTTGTCTTAATATTTCACTGCTGTTCAGTCTCTCACTCAGAACGCTGCAAAATTTTCTTGGGTACCCCCATATCCATCTCCAATGAGAGGGGTGATTATGGAACTTGTGTCATACGATTATTGTTTTAAATCTTGCCTTGATATCACAGTATTTTAACCTATCAAAAACTGCAGCACGACATAGACATAGCTTCGGTTCCCCCCCCCCCCCCCCCAATATTAAAAACCCTCCTACGCCTATGATCTAACTTATTTTTTCTTTCAAATTGGGTATCATATCTGGGACTTGCATGTTCTCCTGAAATGCTGTCAAGTTTTGTCCAATATTTTGTAGATCGTAGAATTATAAGTTTTTAAACCAATTGTAATATAAAGTTTAACACAAGAGTACTTGTCCGCAAGGTCATTAAAATTAAATAATCTTATATTCATCCCGACCACACTGTAAATTTGTCATAGGGTTCAATTTTAACTGTATTTTGCGTGAACATACATATATTCAGTGAGGTGCTTAATTTTTTCTCTCCAAAATTACTGGAATAATATTTCTAGGATACTAGTTCAGAAAAATGAGAGGGGTCAAGAATATAAAAATATAGAGAAGATCGCGACTACTCTATTTGAAAGTCTACATATAAAATTCTAAATATTTTGAATACATTTCAATGTTACCTTTGTAAGTACAGTATAAACCCATGTAAAACATCCCTAATACGCGAATTACCAATGTAAATAAACATACCATGTGCTTTCTAAAGATAGAACTGTGAGTTTCACCATCCAACTGCAACGCGCGATCTGATGGTCAATGCAAATTAGTAATGTCTCACGATGTGAAAGTGACAGAGAGCTGAAGAGACACCAGGAAACCTTGTATTTCTACCGATATCGATGGATTTTAATTAAAAATTAAGCATGGATCGGTAGAAAAAATGTTTTAGGATTTGTTCATGTTGTCAGCAAGAGCGAGGTAAGGAATACTGGAAATTATCGACGCGTGTTTTCGTTTCTGCCGTTTTCGCCAGAAATTTCAAGAATCAATAATGGAAGCTGTCAGACCAAAACCTCCAAAAGTCAAAAAATTAAAATGGGGGTTTAGGGCTGATTAGTGGACTAATGTACTATCTACAGGTTAAGAGACGTTACTACTGTCTCACCTTTGGGTTACCTTTTGATCGAAACAGCGAGTGCTTTGTTTACAAATGGGTGACCGGGGTTTGATTCCCGGCATCAGGGGAATGGAATTTTATAACTAATTTTTCATTGTAACTAGCATTTACGTTACATTTGCCTTGTTTTTCAACATGTTAAATTCCATAGTTCCGACGTTTTACTCTGCAGAAATATTCAATGCTTATCATGGATGCACTTATAGATTTCCTGTTAAAACTATGTAGAAATAAATGAAAAATATGAACCTTTATTCAAGTTTATTTGATTTTCTATGGAAAAAGAGCATTTCACTCTCACAAACAGTGACTCTATCGGCAAATTAAATACTATTTTATTTGAAAAATGGAATCATGATAAGTTCCTGATATTTAACAAAGGGGAAAACATCAACTGTATCTGATTTAAACGCAAGTTTCAACTGTTTGCCATGTGATTTTAGGGCGCAATATTGCACACATGATGTAGACATTGGAGTCATACCTGTTGTTTGCGTTTGGTGAGAAATTTCTTTGTCTTCTAAATTTTTCTCGTTTTCACTGACATTCCCCGGTACTGTAAGGTTACTTGTTGACAAAGATGCTGAATCTACCGATTCTGGTTTTCCTAAAGTTGACATAATTCCAAAATCATTGTTTCCAAACAATTTATTTTTCAAACCGGAAGTTATGTATATTGTCGAAATTTGTTCGGCTATATACTAGAAATACTTTGTGATTCAAAAAGACATCTTTGATCAACACCGTGGAATTCTTCAAATTATAGATTTTAATTAACATAAACAGTTCTGATCGAGTCAAAGGAGGAATGCTATTCTTTTTGAAATAGTAAAAATAAAATTTTATTCAAGAACACCATTAAAAAACCATTATAACTTTCATTTTCTATGCAGCAATATACCTGCTTCTCCTGCTTATGGTGTATTAATACGCTATTGTAAAGCTTGTTCCCACTACGGAGACTTTGTAAAACGAAGCATGCTGCTTGCAAATAAATTGTTGACTCCGGGATATTGCAAGCCTAGGCTTATCAAGGCCCTCAAAAAAGTTTTATGGCCGCCATCACAGTATTGTTGATAAGTTTGATGTCTCTGTGTACAGAATTGCCCTGGATATATTTGACGTCCATGTTCCTTTCACACAATTTTGATTACACACGTTGCGGGTGTAGCTAGCTAAACAGGAGGTGCTTACCTTTCCGGAGCAACCGGCCTCACTTCCCCAGGTCTGGGATCCGCCCGAAACGGGGGATAAATCGAAATCGCCCGATCGGGGGATAAAGCGTCTAAGCGTCTTTATGACTATAACATCGCGCATGCGTATTTCATTTGTTTGCCTAGAAACGGGCTTAAAATCGAGTAAAATTGATGACCTTTTATAAAAAACGGCCGCGGGGATTCATTTCTAAGTAGGGGGGCTTAAAAATTTGAACAGTTACAGTAAACTTATATTTCTAAAAATCTGTCGTGCGGAAAAAAAATCTGTCGTGCGGAAAAAAAGTTATAAGCTCTTAAAAATGCACTTCCGGTTATAAATGTTCCAGTTAAAAATACATCGTAGTTACGGGTATAGAAATGCTAAAAGGACCGTTTCTTACCTAGTTCAGATGTGAGATAACCAACTCTTTGAAGAATTTTTTTCATTTTCTGTATGAATTTCGTCTCCCCCCCATTAAATACCAAAATGTTTTTTTAAAGAATTTTGACCAATCTACACATTCTTGAAATAACTTGTAATTGTTCAGGATAAAATGTCCAGGTTGTGTCAGAACTTGTATTCTGTTGTAAAGTCAGGTGAAAAGCTTGTAAATATGTAGCTAAAATAGTATATGTTTCAATTCTCAATCCAAAGCCACAATATACTAACTAAACTTTTAGTGGCAATTTTTTTGATAGTTTTTACCCGTGTATATGTAGCTATATATATATATATCGGAATGTCGGGAGTGTAGGGTAAATCTATATCCTGCTTTTAGTTCCAACATTATTATTCTAAACTGAATAAGATTTGTCATTTAGCCTCCTGTTCTTTATTTCAAACAAAATAATCATATTTTGTAATAATTAAAAAATAATAATAATAATAAACAGAAACGGTATTAACTATTGCAATTGATTATGTATATCATTAAATTGGCTTTGTAGTGACTTGCTTAAAATTCCGAACTCAGTTTATACTAAAAACAAAAACTCTTCTAATTATTCAGCATTTACACCAAAAAATAAAAATAAATGCCGTCCTCTGATCGAAAAACAAGATAAAATAGTGTATTATTTTTTTTAATTGAGTAAATTTATAGATTTGAATTAGCAATCAATTTGTATTTAATTAAAAAGTTTTTTCTTTTATTAAATCTTTCATGTCATCATTGGAAAACACTGCCGATATGTCTGTCATTATTACCTGTTGCCTATAGGATTTACAAAGCTTTATTGACAACCGCGAGTATCTATGTACGATATACCGGATGTTTACATAAGGTAGTATTACTCGCAATCATCGGAACTCTTCTGTGTACTCGCGTGTACACCCACAAGAATTACTTCCCTTTGATTGTCCCCCGATCGGGCGATCCCCCGTTTCGGGCAGATCCCAGACCTGTTCCCTGGTGGAAGTTCACGTTCTACTAACTTATCAGTTATAAAGTTCCAAAGTTTTAACTTTGCTCCTGGATTGTCATTCGGACATGGATTAGTATGTTTGTTTTTGAGTCACAACTAGGTTAATGAAAACTCGGAAACAGTCCAATATTAACAAGACGAGATATCTTACGCAAGTTTAAAACATTACTACACCAGTGCATATCATTATGTTACAATCAAATACAAATTTATCAGTCTATGTCAAAATCACAATCCATAAAACAAAGTAAAAACTTTCAAAATTGACAATATCAGAATATACGTTAAAAAGGGTGTTCATTTTTATTTAGGTACAGCTGGGTGCTTCACCACTCACCTATCTATTATTTCATGTACCAGACCAATGACATTTAATACAGTTAATCTGTATTAAATGTCGCTGACCAGACATAGGACCCATATTGCACCCGGCGAATTAAAGTATTAAAAGCTGGGTGCCAATATTGTCTTTTAAGGAATATTATGTGTATCGAACAAAATCGCAAGTAAAATAACGAATTTTGTTACTGAATTTATTAGTTTTTTTAACTATTAATTAATAACTATTAATTCATAACAAGTTTAACAATGCAAATAAAAAAATAACAAAAAAAAATAATTTTTTTTAAAAAGCAACAAATATTCCCATGTTACAATGCAACCTATCGTGGCAGGAAGTTGAAAGATGGCGTCGCTAGCAGCATGGAGTTTCCTGGTCGTAAACATTTTCATTTTTGTACAGATTTTAGGAGGGTGAGGATTTTAGAATAATTTTGATGAAAGTATGGACATTGTATTGTTCCGACAATGCATTTGCTAGACCCGAAATGCCAGGAAATCAACTACTTGTTTCGATGTTTACTTGATTTCTAGCAGACTACAATTTGTGATTTGCGTGGAGAGCTCTCATTGGTTGACAGTGTCACTATGTCCAGATCCACCCATTACCCTATATCATGATTTTTATGTATTTATTGGCAATTATAATGATTAAAGACTAATGTTTTCACAAAGAGTGTCTTCATTTGCACTATTTACAACCTAGGAGCTTGAAATAATAAAATGTAAATAATTTAGAACTTCTATCAGAGTTCCTGTGTTTGTAACAGTGAATCATTCAAAATTCTCATAGAAAAGCTGAAATAAAGTTTGACACTTACTTAAGCCTAACTAGTCAAAACTGAAAATGACTGTCCTTGATTATCATTAAATTTGTTGTCATTATGGAAAATTTACAGTTGAAAATGGTTATGTTTACACCAGTTCTAAGTGTTGTCGTTTTTTACATATTAGGTCAAACATGCGAAAGAATCTACCTTTTTTTGATCCCCGGTCTGACCCTGCATTTTTTTCTCTTTCCTGTTACATATTAAAAAAAATCCAACAAACTCAATTAAATTTAGGTTATAATTGTCACTTACTTTAGCCTAGTCCTTACTACATTTACCATAAGATGCCTCAGCACAAAGCAAAACATTGGTGTTAAGGGGATGTTGAAAATTCATGTGATTAGTTGATCTTTTTGTGCGTAATTTGTAATATATTGCTACTGGCATAACTTCCAGTGTAAACACCACCATTTCTAAATATGTATAACTCCCATAAAGAAATTTCTTTATAAATATAAAACTTATATTTAATGGTAATGGAAGATGCACAGACTGATTTTCATTTGAATAAAATATTTTATTTCTTTTTTTCCCTTAGTAATAATAATTATTAGTATTTTATACTAATATTGCAATCAACGTGAGCTAAAGTATTTTGTTTAGATGGTGCAGAGACTTTTGAATTATGGTTTCTCAGCTGTAAATTTGTTTATAAAGCAATTTGATTAAGTCACCCGGGTGTGACCCCCAACATAGTTTGGGTGACTTATTGATTTGTTTCTTCATCAATTTATTCTAAATTTGTTTTTCCGTCAAACATTATTGTAGATATATGTGAGCATTGTGATGTACTACATGTGCTAGTATATGTTTTGGAACAAAATATTTTGAAAATGTTATTTGTAATTTAATTAATTACTTTGGTAAAGTAATTGCAATTTAATTAATTACATTTCAATGTGTAATTGTAATTGTAATTTAATTGACACTTTATGCAATGTAATTGTAATTTAATTAATAACATTTGCAATGTAATTGTAATTTAATTAATAACATTTGCAATGTAATTGTAATTTAATTACATTTTCAATGTAATTGCCCCATGCCTGGCTATGACTAGACTCAAGTAAATGAACAGTATAAAACTTTATTATGTTTATAGTAATTTCATAATTCACTTGATTCTGATTGTGAATTTCTTTTTAATTTTTGATTGAGATTAGGAATTTATTTGATTTTATTTTATGACAGGAGGGATTTCTATAAAATATTAAATGTTCCCAGATCAGCAACAACAAATCAGATCAAAAAAGCATACAGAAAACTAGCTAAAGAAATGCATCCAGATAAAAACAGAGATGACCCAGAGGCATCGGAACAATTTCAAAACTTAGGAGCAGCTTATGAGGTAATTATTACACATTCAATGTTTTCACTCTTCCACTCCAAAGCTGTCCAAAATTAAAAAAAAAAACAAATTCCTTATATATTTCTTATCAACATGATCAATCTATTTCGAAATTAGTTTATGGCACTGGTAATTTGCTTGCGGTTGTCTTAATAGAAGGACTTTTAATTTCATTACATGGTGTCATCTCGAATTTTTGAAGAAACTGTAATGTTCAGATAAAACTATATTCATTAGTAGTAAGTAACCATTAACAACAGTCTCCTCCTTTGGTATTTGTGTAATTTGAAACTCATTGAGTGTTATTACTATATACAGATATTCACTTCCTAATTTCGTTATACTGTGGTATTTTTTTTACAAATTACATAAGGAAATTAAATTTGACAGTGTATATTAAGGTACATGCCAGTTCTTTACTGAAGCTGCTGGTTACTTGTTGTATCTTGTAGTGTTTTTATTTGGGTTTAACATTTTGGTGATAAATGGACTTCCACTATTTACATTTTAGGTACTCTCAGATGAGGAAAAAAGAAAGATTTATGACAAACATGGTGAAGAAGGTCTAAAGAAAGGTGATTTTTCTGGTGGAGATCCATTTTCAAGGTACATTGAGATATTGGGTTTGGTATATAAGACCATTATAAATACATTGTATGATTAATGAAGAATAATTATATGTTGCACTTTTAAATAAGTAAGATTGGATCGTCAAGATTGGGTATATATTGGTTTGTTAATGTAGAACCACATAATTACTGTATACTGTACTTTGAAAGTATTGAACCCAGTTAATTGCTTATAGACTCAAGATTATATATTAAAAATATAATATTGATTTGGTATATAGAAAGATAGCAGAATTACTGCATGTTGTTAGCATTGGACCCATTTAATTGCTTATAGACTACAGATTCATTATTCTTAAAGTTAAAATTGATTCCAGAATGGTACTAACATGAAACAACCAAGTGAACAACAGGGTTCCCTTTGGAAGGGATGCCAGTCTGTCACAAGCATTTATTTAGCAACTGAGAAACTGGAATGTGAAATCAAATATTGTTCCAGAGAAGTGGAAATATTACTATAGATTAATACAGCACTAACATTGAACAAGAGAAATAATGTTGCAGGACACAATAATTAATTTTATTTTTTTTGTAAGTTAATGATCATCTGAACTGTTTTTAGAGCCTGTCTGATAAGTAGATAAGTCCAACAAACCATCAGAAAGTTAGAGAATTAAGAAGGAAACAAGATCGTTATGAGTTATTGACCAGCCTTTCACACTGCCATCTAACTGTTAAAGTTTAAAATAGTTCTGATTGGCTAAAAGTGAAAATACAAAAAAGATAAGGAAATCAGAAGGTTTACTGAAAATGAAAGTACAAAAAGATTAGCCAATCAGAATGTCCAACAAACACCCAGAAATAGAAGTGAGAGAAGGAAACAAGATCTTTGTGAATAATCTGACTGCTTAAAGTTAAAAAAAATATCTTATGACTTGCCTTACATGTTAACATTTTATATTTCAGCTTTTTTGGTGACTTTAGTTTCTTTGGTGGCGGAATGAAAGAACAGAATAGAGAGATTCCTAGAGGTGGAGATGTTGTGATGGATTTAGAAGTTACACTGGAGGAATTATATACAGGAAATTTTGTAGAGGTATATATGATTTTCTTATAATCAAATTTTTAATGGAGTAAATTTCTACAACAGAAAACATTGATATTTGAATCACTGATACTACACCAGTAACTTTTATATGGAATTTACTGCTTCACACCAAACTGAGTATCTTGGATTTGTCATTTTATTTGGTCACCCGAGCCATAAGGCTCTCTTTGCTTTAGCTATTAACCAGTAATTTTATTGACCATAATTTGAACATTCACCTTGCCTGCATGAAAAGAAGAATAGCCATTTCAATGCTCCAGAGTGAGTAAACAGCATCTGTATCCAATGTTAAATTTTTGATGGAATATTATTTAGATGTATAGCCAGTTATGCTACTCTTCTGCGAACTATAGATCTGGTTACACTTTTTTTAATAACAGTGATGTATTTCTTTTGTAGGTTGTCAGATACAAACCAGTGGCCAAACCAGCTAAAGGAACAAGAAAATGTAACTGTAGAACAGAGATGGTCACACAACAACTTGGACCAGGAAGATTTCAGATGACACAGCAACAAGTGTGTGATGATTGTCCAAATGTTAAGTAAGTTGAATAAATTTAGGCAACATTTTGCCATATTCTGCAATCAGCTGGTATTGCAGAGTTGTATCAATCATACACAAACATATTGGTCTATGTCCAAAATACAATCCCAAAACCAAAGTAAAAACTTTGAAAACTGGCAAATTAAGTTAAAACATGTTAAATTCCACCATGGAAGTGAGGCCCGGAAATTGCAGAAGGTTAAGAACCTCCTGTCTAGTTAGGTCTAATTATGAATCGAACAAATGTGCAGACATGAAATTGAAACATAACTTACTACTAGTTTGAATAATCAAAGGGTACTGGTATATTGCTGTATGTCTTCATTTTTTTCTCTTTTTATATTTAGTAAACATTTTTTTATTTGCAAGAATATTTCATGCCTGTCAAAAGATCCATGTTACTTTTTTTATTGTTGATTGTTAATTTTTATTATTAGAATGGTACCAGAGGAGAAAGTTTTAGAGATAGAAATAGAGCCTGGTATGAGAGACGGACAAGAATATCCTTTTGTAGCTGAAGGTAAATTTTATATGTCTTCAAACTCAGATAACTATATTATAAGGTTATCATGGTTATTGAACTGATATTGCGAAATATTGTCCAGAGTTGACTCGACATTTGCACGAGTTTGCAAGTGCAAATTTCGAGTCTACGAGGGACAATATTTCACTTTATCAGTTCAATAACCCTTTTATTATGGAGCAAAATAAATTTTGTTTACTTCCCTCTATTATTTTATCTAAAAATACCATTTTGTCTTACAATCCATATTATTGCACTAGTTGTATATGAATATAAGAACTAGTGCAATACGACAACAACACAGCGATGACGTCTTCAGCCATGTAACAACAATCGTATGACGTCATAAACGACCGCATCATGTGACAAAGTGTGCAATATGAAAAATTGATTCGTGAAACCTGGACTGAAACAAAGTTTGTGTGCAAATATCAAAATTTATTGCACCCTAACACCTCAGGATTTATCGTTTAATTTCTATGCGATGCATATATTGCTATATAATAAACCTTATTACACTATACATTTATATATGTTCTGTTGAACAGTGGACCATCTGATAAGACATCATGAAGACATTAGTAAAAAGTGCATATTAATAACATACGGTATATCAGTTAATCACATAGGATTTTGTTTGTGAACAGTTTTAGCTATGGTTCTGGTATAACTTCCATTTTGAATTATTACATTAATGTCAATATCAAAATACTTTTTTTGTATTATTTTTCAAACATTATAATTATGAGGATAATATGGTTGATTGAATTGTTTTCATTTACATTGTAAATAAATAGTAACATACACTAAGAAACTGCTACATTAATTAAACTATGAACTCAAATCATTTTTAGCTCACCTGACCGAAGGTCATGTGAGCTTATGGCATAGCGCAGCGTGTGTATGTGCGTGTGTGCGTGTGTGCGTGTGTGCGTCGTTAACACCTATTTTCGACTTCTCCTCTGAAACTACTGGACAGTTTTTAATGAAACTTTGTCAGAAGTATATATGGGCCGGTGCAATTCAGATTTGTTCGTGGCGTTGCCATGGCTACCATAACTAGGTCAAGGTGACCTAGGGGTGCAAAAATCTTAAAAAATCTTCTTCTCCGAAAGTACTGATTGGAGAAAAAATCTGATGTGATATTTGGCTTCTCTAGGGTCTTAAGCCTATAGTTTGTTCATTTTGTAAAATTCGGATAAAAAATAGGTTACGCGTTTTTGCGTTTAATTTTGAAAAAATCGTAAAATAGCTTCAAATTGTTATAACTTGACTATTTGACCAGATAATGACATGGGGTTTTCAGTTTTGACATCTTCTTGTTAGTATCTTCAAAATGAGGTCAAGGTCAATTGTGAAGGTCGTGACCTAATTTTTTTTTACCTCTGATTATAATTATTATCTCGAAAACTATAAAGTTTTTGTATAGGCATGTATATTAGAATGTTGTAGGTATTGATACAACGATCATTTTGATGTATAGAAAAAGGTCATGGGTTCAAAGGTCAAGGTCACAGATGCGAAACAATACCGAAATGGTTAATTATCTCGAAAACTATATACATTTTGTGTAGGCATGTATATTAGAATGTTGTAGGTATTCATACAACGATCATTTTGTTGTATAGAAAAAGGTCATGGGTTCAAAGGTCAAGGTCACAAATGTGAAACAATACTGAAATGGTTAATTATCTCGAAAACTATAAACTTTTTGTATAGGCATGTACATTAGAATGTTGTAGGTATTGATACAATGATCATTTTGATGTATAGAAATAGGTCATGGGTTCAAAGGTCAAGGTCACAGATGCGAAACAATACCGAAATGGTTAATTATCTCGAAAACTATAAACATTTTGTATAGGCATGTATATTAGAATGTTGTAGGTATTGATGCAATGATCATTTTGATGTATAGAAAAAGGTCATGGGTTCAAAGGTCAAGGTCACAGATGCAAAACAATACCAAAATAGTTAATTATCTCGAAAACTATAAACATTTTGTATAGGCATGTATATTAGAATGTTGTAGGTATTGATACAACGATCATTTTGATGTATAGAAAAAGGTCATGGGTTCAAAGGTCAAGGTCACAGATGTGAAACAATACCGAAATGGTTAATTATCTTGAAAACTGTAAACTTTTTGTATAGGCATGTATATTAGAATGTTGTAGGTATTCATACAACGATCATTTTGATGTATAGAAAAAGGTCATGGGTTCAAAGGTCAAGGTCACAGATGCGAAACAATACCGAAATGGTTAATTATCTCGAAAACTATAAACTTTTTGTATAGACATGTATATTAGAATGTTGTAAGTATTGATACAACAATCATTTTGATGTATAGAAAAAGCTCATGGGTTCAAAGGTCAAGGTCACAGATGTGAAACAATACCGAAATGGTTAATTATCTCGAAAACTATAAACTTTTTGTATAGGCATGTATATTAGAATGTTGTAAGTATTGATACAACAATCATTTTGATGTATAGAAAAAGGTCAAGGGTTCAAAGGTCAAGGTCACAGATGCAAAACAATACCGAAATGGTTAATTATCTTGAAAACTATAAACTTTTTGTATAGGCATGTATATTAGAATGTTGTAGGTATTGATACAATGATCATTTTGATGTATAGAAAAAGCTCATGGGTTCAAAGGTCAAGGTCACAGATGTGAAATAATACTGAAATGGTTAATTATCTCAAAAACTATAAACTTTTTGTATAGGCTTGTATATTAGAATGTTGTAGAAATTGATACAATGATCATTCTGATGTATAGAAAAAGGTCATGGGTTCAAAAGTCAAGGTCACAGACGCAAAACAATACCGAAATGGTTAATTATCTCGAAAACTATAAACTTTTTGTATAGGCATGTATATTAGAATGTTGTAGATATTGATACAACAATCATTTTGCTGTATAGAAAATGGTTATGGGTTTAAAGTTTAAGGTCACATATGCGAAACAATACCGAAATGTTTAATTATCTCGAAAACTATAAACTTTTTGTATAGGCATGTATATTAGAATGTTATAGGTATCGATACACCGATCATTTTGATGTATAGAAAAAGGTCATGGGTTCAAAGGTCAAGGTCACAGATGTGAAACAATACTGAAATGGTTAATTATCTTGAAAACTATTAACTTTTTGTATAGGCATGTATATTAGAATGTTGTAGGTATTGATACAACAGTTATCATGATGAAAAAAAAAGTCATTGGGGTTTAGTATTAATGTTTTCTTTAAATCTATCAGCTAGCCATAGTAATCAGGTGAGCGTATCAGGCCCATGGGCCTCTTGTTTTTCTTTTCTTTCATACCTATTTTCAAATGTATAAAATAAATTTCAGGTAATGTGTTCATGTAATCTTGATAGTTGTATAAATGTTATTGATTAATTATCATATCTTTGTAGGAGAACCACATATAGACGGGGAACCTGGAGATCTTAGATTTAGAATAAAACAGGCAAAGTAAGTCAAAAACAAAAAAATATTTTAACTCAATATACCAGTGATTTTGTTTGCTTAAAATTATTACCGAATAAAGGTATTTTCCCCAAAGGAAAAATGACTAAAAATTTCCCAATTTGTCCAAAAAAAATTCCCATAAACAACAGTGATATACTGAAAAATTAAAATCTAGTTGTCCTTATTCTCACTAAATATCAGATAGTACCACAATATAGTGTCTTGGTAATGAAGATATTAGCTATTGCCTGGATATCATAATGTAGTTTGCTAGATATCAGAACTTAAATAACGGTATTCCAAATCTCAATGGCAAAAGGCAATTTAAAAAAAAATGTAACAAAATCACTGTATACACATTTATTACATAATGTATCAATAGGGTTCAGTCATTTATTAAATAATATTTTTCAGTATGTGAAAATTGCTATTTCTTTTATTTATTTTGATTACTGTATAAGTAGAAATATTTGTGTTGTCATAACAACTAGACTTCTATGATGTATGAGTTACTTCCCTTTTACTACAACACACTGTGTGCATTTACATGTATGTACCCCAGGCAAATTAGAAAAAAAATCATGTATCCTGGCAAGTTAACCAATTACTATGCATTTTTTGAAGGATGACATTATTTTATTTAATTTACATGTACTTTTACACATTTATCAACATTAAAAAGTTTATATATTACAAAATGTGTATGTGACACATACCAAAATAGTTTGTATAACTGGTAATGTATTTCTATTTTAGACATAGACGATTTGAGAGGAGAGGAGATGATCTATATACAAATGTTACCATTAGTTTAAAAGATGCTTTAATTGGTTTTGAAATGAATATAAAACATTTAGATGGGCATTTGGTAAGTGCTTTTAATTTGTTTGGGCATTTGGTAAGTGCTTTTAATTTGTTTGACGGATATTTTACTTAATATGCTTTTCCAATACTTTTAACTGAAAATTATCAAAGACGTATTATATGAATGTAGCCCATACAAATTTTAGCACAATTTTAGCCTCATAGACATATTGACTTTGATTTAAATTACATAGTACGTAAGGCTGTATGCTAGATCATAACAAATTGGAGTGAATCTAAAACAAATGTACCAATTCATGTCCAAACCAAAATCCTAAAGCAAAGTTAAAACTTTAAAGCTGCCAAATTAGGTCAAACATGTGAACTTCTACCAGGGAAGTGAGGCTGGTGGTACAGAGTATGGCAGTCACTGATAGTCCTCGTACAAAAATATAAATTTTACATCAGATGATGTGTCCAAAAGAAATGAAGGAAGTCATGGTAACTGTACACAAACTCATTTCTTTGATGTCCATTTGCTTAATCTCGGGAATGAGATCTCAAAATACCAATGTCCAATGTCAAAATGTTGAATAGAAATATGACAGATTTGGTATTTGCAGCCTAATCATAAAAAATATAACCACATATATTACATTATACATCACACCTCCCCCAGAAATTATGTATTATTTTCAAAACATTTAATTCATACGGTAGTTATTTTGTACATGTACATTTATAATTTCAGATCAATGTTATAAGAGATAAAATAACCTGGCCAGGTGCTAGAATGCGTAAATCTAATGAAGGAATGCCTAATTATGAAAATAATAATGTAAAAGGAGCATTATTTATTACTTTTGATATTGAATTTCCTAAAGGATCATTAACAGAAGAAGAAAAAGAAGGTAGGTTCTTTATAATTTTTTCAGCCATGTTGTCTGGATCCAATTTTTAATTGTCATCTGTAAATCTGTCTATAAAGGCCACCTGAGGGAAGCAATAAAAGTGGCCTTTATGGCCCTCATGCACAGGTTCAAATTACATGAATAAAGAGCAATTTGATTAAATATTTTAAAGCAGTGGCTCTTATATAGAGGTGACTTTTAAGGCAGGATTTGCAGTATACATGTATGCTATTCACATGTTTATCTAATCACCATTTTAGAGAAAATAATGAGGTAATTATTTTAACCAAAACTTTGGTTAATTAACCAATCTTTGTATAAGAAAGTCTTAACATGTGTGTAACATTTATCTCTCTCTACCAGAAAACCACTATGATAGCTCAGTTAGTAGAGTGCTTATCTGCATGTGTCAGGTCTGGCATGAACCCAAGTCTGGTCTGACCAAGACTTGAAAAATAGGAAGTGAGTGGTATATAGAAATCTTTCAGAAGATACCTTAAAAACAGATGTCCCATGGAGTACAGAACTAACAAAAAATTCTAGCATTAACTTACATGCAATATGAACATGTGTTATTGATTAAAATTGTACATGTATTGATAAAGTAGCTGAAGAGTTCATTTTGCAGCCAACAATCAGTAGTTTGATGTTGTGTCTGGTATCTGTACTGGTTGTATACACACTGTCCATGTTTTGTATCACTGACAATGTATCAACTATTATCAATTTATCAGTATAACTTACTATATCAAGACAAAATTTAAAAAAAAAACAGTTGTCAAAATCTAAATAATAAACCTTTGAGACTAATCTATTTGTTTATTTTTATTTTTAAGGTCTTTTACAGATATTAAAGCAAGAATCAAAGCAAGTTGTATATAATGGACTACAAGCAAAGTTTGTGAAATCCTGATGAATATAAACACTAGTGCATTATTAATTTGATTAAAGTTTGTCATTAGTACATTATTGCTGATGTTGCATTATGGGAATTATCTAACATGTGGGGTCATAGTATATATGGAAGTTATGTTTTCTGCTACTGTGGCAACAAACTCATATCATTCCAGAATATAATAAATGGTGCAGTATTTATTAGAGCCCTTCATCCTTTAGTTTACAATGGTATGAGTGAATCCTTTTGATATGTAGACCAAATCATTAGTCTGTAGGGGTGGTATGGATTATGTTTATGTGTTAGTTCAACCATTTAAGCTGGCTTGATGGAATAAGGTTATCACTAAATCAGCATTTACAGACAACATTTTGTTAATTAGTTAAACCTCTCTAGATTGTCATTTTAAAGTCAGAACATTTTGTTAATTAGTTAAACATCTCTAGATCATCATTTTAAAGTCAGAACATTTTGTCAATTAGTTAAACCTCTCTAGATCGTTGTTTTAAAGTCAGAACATTTTGTTAATTAGTTAAACCTCTCTAGATCATCATTTTAAAGTCAGAACATTTTGTCAAATAGTGAAACCTCTCTAGATCATCATTTTAAAGTCAGAACATTTTGTCAACTAGTTAAACCTCTCTAGATCATCATTTTAAAGTCAGAACATTTTGTCAAATAGTTAAACCTCTCTAGATCGTTGTTTTAAAGTCAGAACATATTGTCAAATAGTTAAACCTCTCTAGATTGTCATTTTAAAGTCAGGGCATTTTGTATATTGTACTTAACAATTTCTTTTAACTAGACTTATCTAGACTAGTTTGGGCTAAGTAAGTTTTCACTTAAGAATGTTTTCCAATCCTGGTAGTCAAAATTTCCATTTGGCAAATTTGGGAAAAAATACTTTGAAAAGAACTACAATGTATATATTTTCAAAAATTTTGAAAATTTAGTTACTAATATTTTTAAATCTGGAAACCTAGTTATTGAGATATTTAAATGATTGTTGCACATATTTTAATCATGCCAGAGACTCCTTGCATGCCCCCCTCTTACCGACCCCATGCATACATCCCTCTCGCTGACTATTGAGACAGTATAAGTTAGGTAAATGATTTTCTTCTCATAACTTTTTTTTTGTCATTTTTTGCCAGTGGTGTTATAGCCTACCTGGTACATTTCCCTATGTTTTGGACCACCTCTAAGGGGATGAAAGCTACTTTTTCTTTTTTATAAGCTTACACCATAAAATGGAAATTTTAACAATTAATCAAAGAAATATTTGTCCGATTTAGTTTGTTACTTTTCTTTGATCTCGCTATAGGATATACTTGTACATGTATGTTTTATATAAATCATCGTAATGTTTGTTGTGTGCAATGTTATTTGTTGATTTTATTTGTCTCGTGTGAAGTATCACATACATGTATGTATTTTATGTCTCTAAATGTTAAGTGAGATTCTGCATCCAAGTAGAACAAAATCGTTGTTTCTCCCCCTTTCCCCCTCCCCTCCCCATCAATAAATCAATGAATACTAGACAACTAGACACAAAAGATATTAAGCGTTTTATACATGTATATATTGTGTGTAAGTAACTGAGTGTTAGTAAAATATCAGACAAATTGAGGTAGTACATCTTAATAGTGCCAAGTGACATGGTAGGTAGGAGGTATGACTGAAGGATATTTTCAAGTGATATGGTGGGTGGGACTTGGGGCTGAAGGACATTTCCAAGTGATATCGTGGGTGGGACTTAGGGCTGATGGACATTTCTAAGTGATATGGTGGGTGGGACTTGGGGCTGATGGACATTTCCAAGTGTCATGGTGGGTGGACATAGGACCATACCTGTCAAGTCTCACGCATTGCGCGTGAGAGTCACGCATTTGATATTTAATCACGCTCACACGCACACCACTCACTTTCTCACGCATATTTGTAAAATACCCTTTTGTTCAAAATTTCATACAAATTATTAACGATAACTGCTGATATATTGATTATTATTCAAACTTTTTTTAACTTTTAACTGATCTTTCAAAAAATGTAGAAGAATCACGACTTCCTATTTGACGATTTCCGGACCTTCGGTAATCCGATTTCTTTTCTGTATTTTACCTTTCAAAAGTTTTTTCCTGTTTGTTAAATATGGATAAACGGAAGGCTGCTAGCAGTGACGAATCAGATAAAAGTCTAAATCCAAAAATTGTATTTGATCATGTTGTGAGTACATATTTTATGAAAAATTTCTGAGGTACTAAATGTTTAGTTTTGTTCTTAGAATGCAGGAAATTGCATATTCTTACTTTGATTTTTAAAATTTTTTCGGGGGAGCATGCCCCCGGACCCCCCTAGAGTGGATGGCACATTTCTCTCACTCTTTTCTTAAAATCACCCTTGACAGCTATGTAGGACTGACGGACATTTTGAAGTGACAATTTAAGGTTTGATCAAAACTTGAATCTTTGATGGACCATATACACTTACATGTACCTTTCATTTCAACTGTAATGTAATAATGTAAACTAAAGTAAAGACAGAAGATTGTTATATGTGAAATAATTTCAACTATTACTACAGTATTTGGAAACAAATCTTAATGGTCCTATTAGGCCAGATATAGATTATTTAAAATTTTGTTTTGTAATTGTTTTGTTGTTATGTGCTAAAATAAATCTTGTGCTGAAATGAATATGGATTTGAGAAATGTTTACCAGAATTCAGATTTATACATATTCAGTAATATCAGCTAAAATATGAGGAGAATACATAGCCATTACTTGTTGTGGTCAGTGATTTCATGTTCATTAACAACACAGAGTGTACAACGAAATGTTAAATTCAAAGTGTTAAAAATAGTAAATGTCAGTGCTTTGAAATGACTACGGATTATTGGTATCTTAAATTGTTGTGTTATTGTTTTTCCTTGTTCAGGTGAATTTGTTTACATATCTATAAAAACTATAGTTTTGCATTAACACATTAGTGAATGCATATCACATGGCACATTAATGAATATTGATATTACAGTACCCTTTGTACAGACAGAAGCTTTAAACTTTTATATTGGGTGTTTTAAATGTAATGAATTAAATTTAAATTGTTTTGTATGTTAATTTTGTTGAAAGGTTGTTTTGGAGGTTTTTTTGTGAAATTATTATCGTAAGAACATGACATTCACTAACAATGTATTGTGTTTTGTATTCAGAGAACTGATTTTAAATGATATGTTATTAATTGTGGTTTATTTATATGTAGTCAGTAAAACCAACAATACTGACCAGTTTTATCTGACCATTGTCTCACACTGTTACTGTTTTCACTTTCTTTTTGAGTCATACTAACACCTGTATAAAACCCACCTGCTTGTAATGACCATTTCACTTGGTATCCTTTGCCTGGTCTATATATATATACACGGTACATGTAGGTTTTACTGTGACTTACACGTGTATGCGAGGTTTATTTTTGTTTGGCCTGAGATACCCGACTGGTATTACAGTCTGTTCACAGTATTTTGGCAGATTATCTAAAACATGGACTGTTTAAGTTATAGGTGATTATCTCATGTATCTTAAACATAAAACTGTTTGAATTATAGATGAGCACAAAATCAATGAAGAAAAAAATGTTTGGCAGTTTACTTTGTGTAAGTATACAATACTACTAAAAAAGGGGAATCCCTTTTTATTTTGTCAAAATACTAAGACCAGACTACATAACAGAACCATTATTTAGGGTAATAGATTGGATATTGAGGGATTTAGGTGTACATGTGCTGTTTGTGTGTTTGAAAATCCATTTTCATTGTTAAGTATGTGAAGTTTTTTTTATGAAAGAAGTAAAATAATTGTTATATCACTATTTTGTGTACTGTCATTATTTTATAAATTTACTGCACAGCAGTGCAAGATATACACTTCATTCACCCCATAAGTTTGTTCGCCTCATCAGGTTGTGAATTTTATTTGACCCTATACAACCAATGTTGGCGTACTATTAGTACTTCTATTTGAAGCATCTCTGACTTGCCTGCAGTTTGTTACCAGTATATGAAAGTGTTTGACATGGAATGCAATTTGGTGAATTAAAGATTTTATTGTGACCAACTAGATGAACATCTCCAATCAAACTGAAGATGGCAAGCTATTTTGTTAACAACATTAACTGTGGTTCTGGTTCATTATTTTTCATAACCTTCTCATGCTTCTTTTTGACTTAGTATTTGAAAGATGAGTGGAGAGAAATCGAGTAATGGTGCTTTACGCCCAAGTTAAGATTCTTTTACTGATATGGAGACAATCAGTTCATGGATGGTTGAGGAAACTGGAGTGTCCAGAGAAAACCACCAACCATCGGCAAACGAACTGACAAACCATCTCACACTAGGAAATGCTCGATGTAATAAAAAAATGAATTATAAATAACCTGTAGTTATTAAGTTTATAAAAACAAGTCTTTATATAAAAAGTTACCGTTTATTCCATTTATATAAATCAATATTATAACAAGAAAAAATATATATAAAATAAAATCTTACTAAATCTTGATTAAACACAAAACAAGTGGAAATAAATTAGTAAATAGATTTTACATCTTGACACCTAAATGTTAACAATAAATCAGTCTACTACAAAACAATATACTAATAGTCATGGACGGAGAATAGATAGTCTGATGCTAGAGAATTACAGGGTGTATAGGTATAATGAAGGACGGAAGAAATCCTTAAAATGACGGAATCAAGTCATTTTGAACATAGCTATGAAAACAATTTTTCAAATAAAGAATTAAAAACAAAGTATATGGACAGAGTATAGATACATGTATGTGTATGATCAACATTTAAATATGTTTAAGATTATTTAAAAATAGATTTTGAGCAAAGATGTCCTATAAATGTATAATACACCCTAATGAGGTAAATTCATATAAAATATTAAAAACATATTATGCAAAGTACATGACATAAAACATGTTGAGGTTCACCAGAGTACCATGTGGTACCCTGTCTGTGTGGAACTTTTAATTTCAGTGGATATGGAATCACTTGACATGTAAAGTTAAAGTTATCCTATAAAAAAGACAATACTCTGTGACTATGGTGTAATGCTTTCAATATTCCACACAAAAGTTTGATTATGTAAAAGTAGACAAATTCACAATAATCCAAAACCAGGTGGAGCCACTTATGCAGGAATTTTATGTTAGATTTTAATTTCATAAAACATAAAAACAAATGTATATAGTATATCATCAGAAGTCAATATATTTGTAATTAGTACTCAAAAAGTAAATTGTCTATCAATTATTGCTTGTCTTTAAAAAGTTAAAAAAAAAAACAGTTTCAACAATAAATCTACAAGTCTATATAGTATGTACCCTATTAATCTCAAATTAGAACAATTGATATAAATTGATTATATTGCTTATTTGCTAAAAGTAATATATGCTTTCTATTAAAATAATTTTTTTTAAAAATCACAAATTTTGTCAAGACAATTAATGTAGTTTACAAAAAATTATAAATATAAAAGATTGAATAAATAATTTTAAACTTATATGTTGCCATAGTATTTTCTATCTCTAGTAGGGATCAATGTAGCACAGCTTAGCAGCATGTCTAGTCCATGAAAGATATATATTGTATCAGAAGAAACATTAGTGCATGGTAGGAATATTTCACAGTTTGGATCTTTTAAACTATTTTGCTGCAAGAAATTTTCACAGTTTCGACTGTAAGGAACATGAAAAAAGGAAAATGAGAAATTTTTGCTGAGAAAATATATTCATGGTACAATAGTGACAGTGAAAATCGCAAGTATTTTTTCCCTCCAAATGTGTCTTCATACAGTATTAGATCCATCTATCTTTGAAGATAAAATTGAATATTAATGTGACATTTTTGATGCAGTATAATGTATGACTTACAATTTCATGCCTAGTTTTAGGTCAGGTGAAAACATCATTTTTATCTTTAACTCAAAAAAATCTAGACTCCAATATCACCAAGAAAAAAAGTCTTTAGGAGATTAACTTTATTTTATTTATTGAAATAAAATCAAATTGGTTAGTAGAACAAAACTGTGCGGAGCTATAATTTATTAGTTCAGGATTAGAAAATATCCTACCACAATCTTTAACCACAGTAAATAAACAATCAATAATAAAAATCCCTTTGTCTAATGATATTGTATAAAAAGATTTAAATGTTCACAATCATTCATAATTTAGTGACAATAAGTATTTAGTACAGTAAGTGACTATTACAGAGTTGGCAGTCGGAAGACATTGAATTAGCAGAAGTGGTAATTGATATAATTTAGAATTTTTTTCTATTTTTATTTATTAATCACGCAAAATCTAAAACAACGTACTGTAATCCAGTAAAAAACTGAATCAATCTAGTCAATTCATGTCCCATAAATGATAAATGATGTCATGATTGTGGCTCTTCCATCTTTTGCGCTCACTCGATGTAATGATCAATGAAAATGTAAAAAAAATTTCAGCAACTATAATAGGATCTGTAAATTATAGGTATCAAGTGACCAACATGATACAAAAACAACAAGAATGATTAGAAACTGATTCCCATGATATCTCTTAACAATTGATACTTATATTTAATCCATGCCGACTTTAGTCTCTTGTGTCACAATTTCAAATGAGACAGGTCTAGACTGTTCAGTAAGTTTGAAATTGACTGAAAAATCCATAAAGTTTGTAAATATATCCATAAAGTTTTGTAAATATATCCATAAAGTTTTGTTAATATCCATTAATGTTTGTAAATATGCATAAAGTTTTGTAAATATCCATAAAGTTTTTGTAAATATCCATAAAGATTTGTAAATAAACACATGTATCTTCAATACTACATGTATATCCACAAAGATAAGGTGGCATGGGAATAGACAGGTTTACAGTAAATACCGACTACCATGACTACCAATGTACCACTGAGTTTCAGAGGATCATCAGGCACACACGATGCTTCCAACTCTCTTTGTTTAATAAATACAATGTACATATTACACTACTTATACATATCAATCAGTTTTATAACAAAATAAAGAGTTATGATTGATATTTGTTATTTCATTTCCACATTAAACACACTTATGATAAATCAATCACCCAAAAACTGCCACCTGCCAACCCACCTACATATACATACTCCCACCCAGTCATATACACACTCTCCACATAAATATACATTCACCCCCACCTCAATTCCAAACAGGTACAAAGTCATTCTTTTTCACACTCATTTGGATTTCCCATCAAAAAAAATTTAAAAAATAATAGTATGGTTGCTGTTCCAATCAATGAAGAACAACTTAATATTTTCACTTCAAACTTTACCTCTGGACATAACAAACAGTATTATTATATACATGTATATAGCAATATATGCTTCGCATAGAAATTAAACGATAAACCCAGAGATGTTAGCATGCAATAAATATCGATATTTGCTCGCTAACTTTGTTCCAGTCTGAGGTTTTCCCGAATCAAGTTTTCATACTGCATGCTTTGTCATATTACGCTGTCGTTTATGACATCATATGATTGTTGTCAGTGTCATCGCTGTGTTTTTGTCATATTGCACTAGTTCTTGTATCCTTCTACATAACTAGTGAGATATTTATGTATTGCATGACAAAATTGTATTTCACATGAAATACTTGACGGAAGTGAACAAAATTTATTTTGCTATATAATAAATGGGTTATTGAACCGATATTGTGAAATATCTTGCAAGCTCGTGCAAATGTCGAGTCAACTCGGAACAATATTTCACAACATTAGTTCAATAACCCTATAATATTGTATAAACATTAAAATTGCCGATAAACACATATGTATAAATTAACTTGCTGAGTATACACATTTAACAACAATCACCTTTATACCACACTAATAAACACATAACAATTAAGACACACTGACATCACCGCCAGCATCCACATCACTCTTAACACCCTCTGCGGTTTTTTTAGGTAATGGCACGACTCTGTTTCTATTGCGAGAACCACTTGTACGACTTGCTGCACTGCTAGGTCTGTTGTGATATGGAGCAAGAGGTTCAGTAATAGGTCGTAAGTTCATTGGACGTGATGAACCTAGAGCATTCCTTCCAAAACCTGGACGTAGTCTATTTGTTTTTCTTTTAACTTTTCTACGATCCTCGTCATAAACTAATGATCGATTCTAAAAATTCAAATGAAAAGAAATTACTAAAACAAGAATTCTACACAATTATAAGTTTCAACTAACTCATATGCATGTTATAGTCACCATACGATCCAACATTTAGTCTTCAACTGACTTTAAAATCTAACTTTTTAAAACTCATTTCATAAAGTGTAAATTTAACTAGAATCCTATAAATATGCACATTTTGTTTTGTACAACTCCTGTTTCATAAACACATTTTAATAAATTTATCTTAATTTACCTCTCTAATACAAATGTCATTGTCTCTTCGTACTTTCTTTTTTGATCTTTTGTCCTGTAACACAGAAAAAGTTAAATAAAAGATAAAATAATGATAAGGAAAAAAATCTAACTTGCAGAATTACAGTTACTGTCAATGAGATAAAAATCGCCACTTGCAGAACAAAAACTTCTTGTTTAGATACAATGAGGCAAAATCAAATCTTGGCACAGTTTAGTTCAGTACTGGTTAGCAAAAAGAGTCTATGGTACCACTATCTGGTACCACATGTAGTGCTTATATATTATTTTTCTTGCATCATAAAATATTTAAATTTGGCAAAAATTGACACCACAAGTTTAATTGATTATGTTGAGATGATTGTCAATCAATGACTTTATCAATTAAACTACAGGTATATGCAGACAGTGGAGTAATGGAGTTTTACGCCAGTCATGTTCCTTTTACTTATATATAATAGACAGACAGTTCTTGGATGGTGAAGGAAATGGAGTACCTTGAGAAAACCACCAACATTTGGCAAGTGAACTGACAAACATTTTCACTCTAGGATCTGCCTGATTTGGTTTCAAATCTCGGCAGTGAGAGGTACTGTGATCTGTAAACATGTGTTTTTGACCACTTAGTCACCACCTCTTATATGAAGGTAATATGACGCTTAGGTTACTGTAAAGGGGATTATTTTGGCAGTGTGAAAATTTCACGATTTCTGAAATCTGACATTTAGCTTGGGTGTAATTTCCACGTTAACGATATACATGGGTGTATATTCTGTATATTATTATATATAAACCTGTATAGTTGTCATTTTCGCGTGGGTAAAATTTTCGCCGTAATTTCTATAGCGTGAAATAAGCGAAAATTTTACCCATGCAAAAATTTCCCCCTTTACAGTATCTGGAACAAGGAGATCTATCACTGTTCTTTTTTATGGATTCCCTTATCTGATGTGCCAGAACGTTTAATCTTACCTTACACCACACACAGCATCCTATCGGGAACCATAGAAACAATGAAAACACTTGTATAAAGGCCACCATGTTTGTCTTGAATGTCTCGGCTGAAAAAACAAAGAAATAATTATCAGACAGATAATACCTGGTAATACCTCTGCATGAATGATATGACAAATGTGAAATGTAGTCATAAATTATAAATGACAATCAGACATCTCTATGGTATGGAAAAGAGTACAAGTGTATTTACTGAGGCAATAATTTACAAACTGAAGTTTTATATTGTAAGGACAAATGTGTTAACTGGTTATTGCAAAACATGATGTCCTTTGCCCATTAAAAGACAAAATTAATGCAATTAAGTCAAACTAGTATATGAAAAGCATAAGCTGTAAATTTGATGATTTCATTTTCAGTTTTCAGAAAATATTGGATTTTAGTTAGAATGTGCATATTAGATATACAGGGACAGCCTAGAATTACATGACAGTACAGCAGAAACATGATAAAGGTAAGTCATATTAAATACATGTACAGTAAAACCTTGATTCTTCACCACCATTTGTTTAGTCAAAGTTCAGCGATAAATCAAGGACCTTAGAAATATTGTGTTAATAAGTGACAAAGTTGTCTAGGGGCATTATAGAATGGTTTTACTATATATTCTGTGGTACAATTCTGTTTCTTAATTTAGTTTATCGGATCTGGTCTCCACTAGGTCCAGGAATATTGGTGTATATTTTCATGGGAACCGGGCAAACATTTACCGGTACTTACCTACATAATCAAAACTCAACTTATCAATCAAAGTCCAGAATCTCTCCACCAAGCTACTCTCTTTCTTGATACAAATACCCTGTAATATATATCATACACATATATATGTAATGATTGTATTGGTATAGTAGTGATATACCTACAATACTGTCACCTGTAACCAAGAAATCCAGTTACCGTATTCACTGGTGCTAGAGTCGTGTCTTGTCCAGGTTGAGACAGATCACAATATAACATATACAATCATATATATATATGTAATGACTGTATTGGTATAGTAGTGATATAGCTACAATATTCTAACACCTGTAACCAAGAAATCCAGCTACCGTATTCACTGGTGCTAGAGTCGTGTCTTGTCCTGGTGTCTTGTCCTGGTTGAGACAGATCACAAGGATAATCTCACCCATTTTTTTTTATTTCTTTTAAATCTGTTTTTTTTTTTTTAAATAAAGGTCATTCCTGATGAGTCACAATCACTAACACTAAATTGATTATGTCATAATTTTAAGTGAGAATGTCAACAATAATAGATGACATTATTTTCAAAAGACATAAGTTGAATCTCTATCATGTCTATCTAATACTGTTAACAGTAGTGTATACAAAACAATACATTATGTACAGGTTGAGAGACTTCTTGTCCTGTTGGTTATCTTTGAGAGTGATTTAGTTTTTAGTTTGTTTGTGATAAATGTACTACTGATAAATTCACTGTAATATGTATAGGACTTTCCTGGTAATACTTACACTTTTACAATATCCCTGTATACACGCCCTTCCATCTGATAGTATTAAAGTTGAACTGTACGGTTTACACTTATTAGAATCATTGGGATCACGACAACAACGCTTGCATGAGTCCGCAACTAAAAGCAAAAATGCATATGTTATTATTTAGATGATATAAAACAGTTCTGATGAAGCTTATCTGGTCAACAAGAGCTTACATACAAAGCACCAAATAAGTCAAACTTTTACTCACACGAACATTTCCCCCTCTACAATATGTGAAAATTAATTTTTTGCAAAATTTACATTTTTACATGTATACATAAATTATTTTTGGAGATTTTTGGAAATGATTTTGCAAATGTTAAATTGAATTAAAATGAATTTTGCATACGTTAAAATAAATATAGAAATTGTGCCTCACATAAAACACCATGTAACACTCCACCATCCATGAATTGATACCTCAATATAAGTGAAAGAATCTTGACATTACTCCACTTCCGTCCTCTACCTTGCTATTGCTCTCTATCTCTTGCCATCTATCACCTATATAGACATATACCCTGGTGCTCTGTAGACATATGGTATGACAGGTTAAATATGAATTATTACTTACCATTATCACATGCACAAGATGTCCTTCCAATGAACTCACAAAATGCAATACACACTCCATCACGACATGAACCACTAAAGAACAGAAAACAAGAAAACATGAATAATACATATACTGAACACATGTGCACACAAAGCGTCTGAAACAAAACATACATAACTGCAACATAAAGATTCCATTTAACAGTTCAATTTTGATCATGTGTTGACACTAAAGAACACAGACTGTTTATAAACATCCCTACTGAAGAAATATTAGACATAAGACAATGTAAGATATGCATAAAGCATAATTACTATACATATGACATAATGTAACAGTGAGTTCTTTCCACTAGGGAATTATTTCTAAAAGAGAATGTGGAGGAAACTGGAGTGTCCAAAGAAAACCAACAACCTTCAGTATGTGAATTGATAAACATGCTCACACTATGATCTGACCGAGTGGGAATAAATCACCTACTGTTTTCTTCCTAGGAATGAATACACTAGCAATTTTATCCCAAATAATATTGTATAGATTCTGAAATTGAGAGCAATTTATTTTTAATTGATGTATATTATTACTAGCTGGTAAATATATAAGACAATAAGATATTTGTGGATCCTCTGTTTTTTTTTTTTTTTTTTTTTTTTTGTGGAGCCTTGGGGGCTGAGTGGTTTAAAGCACAAACTTATGAATCACAGTGCCTCTCACCAGATCCCACTAAGGCAGATCCTAGGTCGAGGATGTTTGTCAGTTCACTTGCTAAAGGTTGTTGGTTTTCTTTGGGCACTCTGGTTTCATTCACCATTCTTGAAATGACCACCTTCTTATAACATGTATAAGTGAAATACACTTAACTGGGTGTAAAACATCACTGCACCACGCCACTCTTTGATGTTATTGTTCTCAATGTGTTTGTTGTAAGGTTGTTGATACAATATCACATTAAAATATAAACACTGTTTTGCATCATATTCCTGACATTTTACCTATGTACCTTATTGAAGTAACCATGGTAACTGATAAACAATGTAACATTATTGATGATTCATTTTATTTTTTCTGGTGAAATCAACATGTTAAACTTAATTTGTCAGTTGTCAAAAGTTTTAATTTTGCTTTTAGGATCTAGATTTTAGCATGGAGTTGAGTTAAGTAATGGTGTTTTACGTCCCAGTCAAGAATATTTCACTTATATTGAGATGTCACCAGCTATAGGTGAAGATGCAGATATTTTGACTGTGCATTGTGCTGATGGCATTATACAGCAGAGTTCTCTAGACTGCCAAGCCCACCGTGACACAGGACCTCGTTTATTTTAAGTCCCGATCAGAAAGAACCATGACTTTCATTTCTTAATGCCAAGTGCTTGGCGAGAGAACAGTCACTACCCACTTTCAAGACTTGGGTCAGACCCAGCAGGGGATCAAACCCACAACCTCCCACTTATGGAGAAAGCACTCTACTAACTGAGCTACCGCAGTGGTTGATTTTAGCAAGGAGTGGTATGTTTGTATTTCATCGTAACTGATGTATTATCTAACATTCTGTAACATCATTATATTTTGTGGGTCCGTATTGTCATTGTTTTTGTGGATGTCCAGTCATCTACGGATTTACATGTCCACAAAACAGTATTATTACAAACATACTGTAAATCACTTTAATTTCGCGGCACCTTTTTTTTCGCGATCCCGTGACGAAAAACAATTTCGCGACATGAAATTTTCGCGATATCCCATTTGGAACCCCAAAACTAAAAAAGGTTTTTCTTATAGCAACTGATTTAAATGTTAATATGATGTTCATCTAGCTACTTGGCCTTTACCCAATTCATAAATGTTTATTTTCGCGCACTTTATTTTCATGATTCTTGAACAGATCACGAATATCGCGAAAATAAAGTGCTCGTGAAAAAAAGGTGATTTCAGTACCTTTAAACAGAAATTATAAATCATGAATCAATACCACAAAAATTTTTTTTTTTTTTTAAAAAAACAAAGAAAATTGAGCACCACTGAAGTACCTTAGTGAAGCAATGTACTTGAAACCACATAAATTGGACACCCCTAAATAAATGATTTTACGTTAGTGAAGTAATGTACTTACTCTTCTATACATGGTGTCCCTGTAGGTTTATTGGGAGCTGCTGGACATGTCAGTTCTGAACCAGTATCAAAGTGTTAAGGTTAATATCTATAAGGCCTATTATCAATTATCAAATTATGTCCAATATGACATGACTATAATATACTAGAAATGTAAGGTAAATGTGTATGGAACAAGAATTCCTCATAATTATATGTCTCTATTTTGCCGGTAACACCTGTTTTTAAGTTTTGCTACTTGAACATTTTCCCATGTTGACAAACTATAAATCACAAACAAGCAACTTCATTAAGTAAGTTAAGATCCCCTGCTAGTAGGTACTTTCTTGTGATTTGCGCCTATGCTAAAAGGGCCATAACTCCAAGGAAAATAAGCAAACCAACTGGGGTTGATGCTTTGCATGTTCATAAATTAGTGCTTCACAGCTTTGTAGAATTACTCGGATAATTGTGTCATGTATAAAGATTCAGCTAAGAGGAAAGGGGGTACCTTTTTATTATGTCTACAGGCATATGTGTGTTGTATAATACCAAAAGATAATAAAACAAGAGGCCCATGGGCCTTAACGCTCACCTGTGACCTTGACCTTTGAACCCATAACCCTCATTCATATATCAAAATGATCATTAGGCCAATACCTACAATATTCTAGCATACATGCCTATACAAAATATTTATAGTTTTCAAGATAATTAACCAATTCAGTATTAGTTTGCATCTGTGACCTTGACCTTTGAACTCATGACCTTTATTCATATATCAAAATTATCATTAGACCAATACCTACAATATTCCAATATATATGTCTATACAAGGAGTTTATAGTTTTTGATATAATCAACCATTTCAGTACTTGCTTGCATTTGTGACCTTAACCTTTGAACCCATGACCTTCATTCATATATCAAAATGACTGTTAGGCCAATATCTACAATATTCTAATATGTACAGTTTATATTTTTTTTGATAATTTACCATTTCAGTATTTGTTTGCATCTTTGACCTTGACCTTTGAACCCATAACCTTTATTAATATATCAAAATGACCATTGTGCCATTACCTACAATATTCTAATATGTGTGCCTATACAAAAAGTTAACAGTTTTGCAGATAATCAACTATAACAGTAATAGTTGTGCATCTTTGACCTTGACCTTTGAACCCATGACCTTGATCTATGTATCAAAATGATCGTCATGTCAATACTTACAACTAACTGAAAATCCCATGCCATTATCACCTAAAATGTTTAAAAATAGCATTTTTTATCAAAGGTCAAAAACAGGGACATGACCTTGACCTTTGACTTGACATCTTTTGGAAGAAAATTGAGTTATACCAATAAATGTCTCATTTTCAAAATTACATAATTTTATGCAAAAAACGCGTAACCTATTTATCGTTCAATTTTCATGAAAAACACAATTTTAATGTTCCCAGGTATGCTGAATCCAAATATCCAATCAAAATTTGCCTGCACCTTTTGGTTTCAGAGAAGAAGATTTTTTTGTCTTTTTGCTATTTTTAGTAACGGCGGCCATCTTGTTGGGCATGGCCAAACCCCGAACACAATTTTGAAAGGCTGTTAACCAAGGCATGATAATCACCAAGTTTCATCAAATTTGGCCCAGTAGTTTTGGAGGAGAAGATTAAAATGTAAAGTTTACACAAGACACACGACGGACGGTGATAGATTGCAATAGCTCATCTGAGCCTTTGGCGCTAAAAATTAATAAATAAAAGGATATGTGCAGAGAGATATGTTTTTACAGCTTAATGGAGTCCCTCCTTCACAGACCAGACCGGTCGCTATCTGACAGCTTGTGGAACAGCATGGATAATTTACTGGACTGTTAATAAAAAAAAAAAAAAAAAAAAATCAGATTCTTACAGATATGTTTTGAATTCTAGATTAACCTTGTTAATGGTCTCTAAACATACATACTAAAAGTGTTTTACCTCAGTACATGCACACATAGACTACCGGTAAATACATAACTATTTTGATGAAGTGAATTTGATTATGTGATACTTTTTAAAGCATAAATATAATAATTTACATATGGTTTTATTGAGCAAATTAGGTACATGTATGTACTTTCTTTGAAATTTAGAAAAACAATAAACTTGTGAAAATTTACTTTACAATAAATTGTTTAAAATGATAAATGACTTATGTATTGACTGATGATAAAGTATCAAATTTAATCTTGTAGCATATGATGAACACACAGAAGTCAAATATGCCCTTCATTTTGAATTTGGCACGCGCCACATTATCTTTCATTACCCCTTGAAATACCATGAGCAGAAATGTCATTTCTTATATTTACAATAAATATTTTGTACCTTGGCGCTATTTTTTCCATATCTGCGCGTGTGATATAGAGTTTTTAGCCATGCAAGATCGGCGTATCTCACATGACCCCCTGTGTAGGACATGATGTAATATTGCGGGAAAATTGATACACATCAAGGGTCATGACCCCCATTGTCTTTCATTGGGAATTGAAATACAATTGCTTCTGTATGTTTCATCGAAGACAGGTACAGTCATATTGTAAATATATATAATTAAACAAATAAGCCGCAAACTAAATATCTGAGGATTTTTATACATTATTGAACTGTATTTATAACTTCCTGAATAATCAAAATTTTCCAACATGCATACATGTATAAAAATTAATTTCTTCAAACAGAATATGATAAGACAAAATCTTCTTTACATTGTTAGTTATACATTTTCTTTTAAGGTACAAACCTACAAATGGCACCAGCTGCCAGGGTACAGTCAGAATTACAACAAGGATCCAGTTTGTACTTCCCCAGATATCCTCCATCACATTGCTCTCCTGAATCTATCCTACCATTACCACACAAAGATGCTTCCTCAGCAACTGTTAAAAAACAAATTAGGGGTTTTGTGATAAATGTGAGAGGCTTATATAAAAAACACCATAGAATAACTGGATTTTGGGACAGACAATGTAAGACACTTTCAGATGCTGTACACATGGTTCTTGTGTATATTTTAACTGAACTAAAATGTTTGCAGTAACTTACAACAATTAATTATACTAAGAAATATCAAGACTGATACAAAATAAAGGTCATTTATAAGATCAACGTAATTTTGAGTCTTCTATAGAACCCAGCAGACAGAACAGAAGTGTCAAAAGGACATATCAATTCATAGACAGTAACCCCCATATGTCAGATGTGCCATGCTGGTGACACACCTAAGTTATGATATGTCAGGTGTGCCATGCTGGTGACACACCTAAGTTATGATATGTCAGGTGTGCCATGCTGGTGACACACCTAAGATATAATATTTCACTATCTTACCTGAGAAACAACTCTGGGCTTTGGCATTTAAGACTTGTTGTATATATCTGATACTACACGAAGAAAATTTCTGAAAATAAAAAATAAAAAAAGTTAGTCAAGATCATCGACAGCTACAAGAAATTAAGTGTTCTAGCAGCTGTAAAATATTGCTGATATATGTAACTAGTTTACCAGTAAAGAGTATGTAATTAGTGTTCATATATTTACATTTTGTATGCATGGACATGTATATGGTTTACTTTGTCAATATAAACAAAGTTGTTTATAATCTTTAACAATATACTGGTACAGTGGAAGGATATGGACTGGACAATATACATATTGGAAAGATATGGAGTAGACAATATACATATGGAAGGATATGGACTGGACAATATACATACTGGAAGGATATGGACTGGACAATATACATATTGGAAGGATATGGAGTGGACAATATACATATGAAAGGATATGGAGTGGACAATATACATACTGGAAGGATATGGACTGGACAATATACATGTTGGAAGGATATGGAGTGGACAATATACATATGGAAGGATATGGACTCGTCAATATACATACTGGAAGGATATGGACTGGACAATATACATATTGGAAGAATATGGACTGGACAATATACATATTGGAAGGATATGGAATGGACAATATACATATAGAAGGATATGGACTGGACAATATACATATTGGAAGGATATGGAGTGGACAATATACATATTGGAAGGATATGGAGTGGACAATATACATATTGGAAGGATATGGAGTGGACAATATACATATTGGAAGGATATGGACTGGACAATATACATATTGGAAGTATATGGAGTGGGCAATATACATATTATAAGGATATGGACTGGACAATATACATACTGAAAGGATATGGACTGGACAATATACATACTGGAAGGATATGGACTGGACAATATACATGTTGGAAGGATATGGAGTGGACAATATACATATGGAAGGATATGGACTGGACAATATACATATGGAAGGATATGGAGTGGGCAATATACATATTATAAGGATATGGACTGGACAATATACATACTGAAAGGATATGGACTGGACAATATACATACTGGAAGGATATGGACTGGACAATATACATGTTGGAAGGATATGGAGTGGACAATATACATATGGAAGGATATGGACTCGTCAATATACATACTGGAAGGATATGGAGTGGGCAATATACATATTATAAGGATATGGACTGGACAATATACATACTGAAAGGATATGGACTGGACAATATACATACTGGAAGGATATGGACTGGACAATATACATGTTGGAAGGATATGGAGTGGACAATATACATATGGAAGGATATGGACTGGACAATATACATATGGAAGGATATGGAGTGGGCAATATACATATTATAAGGATATGGACTGGACAATATACATACTGAAAGGATATGGACTGGACAATATACATACTGGAAGGATATGGACTGGACAATATACATGTTGGAAGGATATGGAGTGGACAATATACATATTGGAAGAATATGGACTGGACAATATACATATTGGAAGGATATGGAGTGGACAATATACATATGGAAGGATATGAAGTGGGCAATATACATATGGAAGGATATGGACTGGACAATATACATATGGAAGGATATGGACTGGACAATATACATACTGGAAGGATATGAACTGGACAATATACATATTGGAAGGATATGGACTGGACAATATACATATGGAAGGATATGGACTGGACAATATACATACTGGAAGGATATGAACTGGACAATATACATATTGGAAAGATATGGACTGAACAATATACATATTGGAAGGATATGGACTGGACAATATACATATTGGAAGTATATGGAGTGGACAATATACATATGGAAGGATATGGACTGGACAATATACATATTGGAAGGATATGGACTGGACAATATACATATGGAAGGATATGGACTGGACAATATACATACTGGAAGGATATGGACTGGACAATATACATATTGGAAGGATATGGAGTGGACAATATACATATTGGAAGGATATGGAGTGGACAATATACATATTGGAAGGATATGGAGTGGACAATATACATATTGGAAGGATATGGACTGGACAATATACATATGGAAGGATATGGACTGGACAATATACATATGGAAGGATATGGAGTGGGCAATATACATGTTATAATGATATGGACTGGACAATATACATACTGGAAGGATATGGACTGGACAATATACATATTGGAAGGATATGGACTAGACAATATACATATGGAAGGATATGGACTGGACAATATACATACTGGAAGGATATGGACTGGACAATATACATGTTGGAAGGATATGGAGTGGACAATATACATACTGGAAGCATATGAACTGGACAATATACATATTGGAAGTATATGGACTGGACAATATACATATTGGAAGTATATGGAGTGGACAATATACATATGGAAGGATATGGACTGGACAATATACATATTGGAAGGATATGGACTAGACACTATACATATTGGAAGGATATGGACTAGACACTATACATATTGGAAGGATATGGACTTGACAATATACATATGGAAGGATATGGACTGGACAAGATTTTGGGATGACAGTACTGTAGCTCTTCAGATTTCTGCTTGGTGAGCCAAATCAAGTACAAACACTGCATGCCTGTTTCCATTGTATGCCTGGTGAGCTAAAACCAGCACAAACACTGCACACCTGTTCCCATCATCTGCCTGGTGAGCTTACACCAGCACAAACACTGAACACCTGTTTCCATCATCTGCCTGGTGAGCTTACACCAGCACAAACACTGAACACCTGTTTCCATCATCTACCTGGTGAGCTAAAACCAGCACAAACACTGCACACCTGTTTCCATCAACTGCCTGGTGAGCTAAAACTAGCACCAGCACTGCACACCTATTTCCATCATCTGCCTCGTGGGCTAAAACCAGAACAAACATTGCATACCTGCTTCCATCATCTGCCTGGTGAGCTAATTCCAGCACAAACACTGCACACCTGTTTCCATCACCTTAATATGTACACAGTGTATATATATTGAAGTAATATATGCAAATATGTTGTTATGTTTGTTTCTATACACCATATATAAAGTATAAGAGTATTAATATTTACATTATTGTTTCCGTCTTGACCAGACACGGCGTAGTGAAACATCAGATATTTTCCATTATCTAATACAGAGCCAGGAGCACAAGTTCCAGATGTTGGATCATGTTCACTTCCCCAATTATGACCTGAATATTAAAAATATATAAAATAAAAGTTAATGTTAAAAAACAGGTCAAGGATGAACAAAACACACGTTACTTAATTATACATGTAAATTTATACAGTTCTATCAAATGTACCGATCTGGAATAATAAATGAGACAAGAATATAAAAATAAATTTTGTGTAAGTTTTTCTTGGATACATGCATCACTGAAATGTATTTAATCAATATAACATTACTGTACTGGAGTGTTTAAATCAAACAGATTATTTATTACAAACCAAAAGTAATTTGCATTGGCAGAAAATGTCAAATACGATTGATGTTTGAGAGGAAATTTATCCAGGTACTAAATGTGAGCTTTACAGTCACTGTCCTCAGACTTGAGGAATTATTAACCCTTGAAATGAGGATGCAAAAATAATATGACAGATATAAATTGATTTATAAGGTACCTCACAGTCAGAAAACTAACCAGTAGCTCACCTGAACATATTGACTATCAAAAACTTTAACAAAATAAAATAATTTGCATTTAAATTACTTTTTAAATGACAGAATTATTTAGACAAAACTTACCAAACTCTGTTATCATCCATTGTGTAACATGGTAAAATATGAAAATAGAAAAAAACCAGAGAGACTGTTAATAAAATAATCCAGTATGATTACTCAAACAAATCAAACCTACATGCACTATGTCCATGAAAAATCCAAACTAACATGTTGGTGCTATAAATTTAAGGTATAATAAGAACTGCTATAAAGTCACTTTAATCATGAATTTATCCTTCCACACACAAAATGTGCACTTTTTCCTCAAACTACACATCATTATGCTGGTAGATTAAAAATATTCAAGATATTATTGAAAATATTCACAGAAAATCAAACCTGTCTAAATCAAACTAATTCTGAACTAAAGCAGGTTTTTGGGTTAAACAAGTTAATTCAACAAACCATTTACCAGTAAATATGTTTAAAAAGCAATTTTTGGAGGGAGGTGTGTGTGTTAAGTTTCCATAGTTAGCTGTGAAACTTGAAAAACTACCTTTTGTATAAAGGGAATTAAATGTGTTAATTAAACATTTGATTATTCATGCTGATAAAGAAGCCTATCTAGACTCACCATGTGCTGTTACTAACTCGGACTGTCTTGCTAGTACAGTATTTCTATCTTCATCCATTGTGGTTGTCCAGCCTGTGTTTAAGGAATACTGTCTGCCATTTTTTGATGTTACTGATAATAAAATGATATAGTGTTTAAAGTGAGAACCATCGCATCATAACACCAATATATATCTATTCTCAGACCTCAGATTACGAGACCAGAGATACTGGTAACCTATTTAGAGAAAATGAGGTAACCATGGTAACTGAACATATTTCATATGTGAAGGCCCCCTCCCAAATCTCAAACATCTGTGATAAAGAAAGTGAAAAGCATTTGTATTTATTCTTGGAATGGCAATAGCAAATGCAAATGCAACAACATGTGTAAATTACATAAAAGTTAAGTATGACTGGCATATTTGTTCAGTTTTTGAAAGAAACATTTCGATATTTTCAGTAATATATTTTACTTTCTTCCCAGTAATTACATAATTATCTTAATATCAGGTGAACTAAAACCAGTCAATTTTGCTTTTATCTTTAAAACATCAGCATACATGCAGCATTCATTCCAGGGTTTTTCAGAAGAGTCCATTATCAAAAACTTTTCTCTAAGACACCATAACGTCAATATTTTTGCATTTATTTTATGTTAAATATGACCCACTAAGGCCTTAGTAACAGTGCTATTTTGCAAAATAAGGGATCAATGAGCAAATGACACCCTTCTAAAATGAAGATTGCACATGTATGAAAAGTTAAAGTTACTTACTTGGAGAACAGATTCCACCAGCATCAGTTGACTTAGTACCAGCGATGTAAGCCAGGCCCATAATGTTATTAGTAAAAGATTCATGTGTGAACAGGTGAGCTAGGCAGTACTTTTTAAATGTATCTACATCTGTACTGAATGTCTAAAAATAGAAATCATATATGTAAAACCTGTTGATAAAGACCATACCATGTCAGCCAGACCTGTCTATAAAGACCATACTAAGTCTACAGTAGAGAATATAAAACATGGTACACTGGTTTATCTAACATTAGACTAGTTTTTCAATCTGAATTGACGAAATACAAGTTTTATCGAACACGTATGATACAGAATCTTGTATCACCACACTGTGGTGATACAACATTGGCGGTAAAGCGCACGTGCACTTTCTCATTGTTACGTCATCAGGGAGTCTTGGATTTGTCGGTCAAAACATAGTTCAGTGGTTTTCTGTGGTAAAATGTAATTTTTTCACATAAAGTATTGTTTTTTTCATTATTTTAAATAACCTAATATGAAATGTTAGATAAAAATATTATATACACAGTGTGTATGTACAACCCTTCGTATCAGGTCTCGTTCTTTTTTCGTAGCTGTATCACTACTCGTCGCGCAAGCGCGACTCGTAGTGCTACGGCTACGAAAAAAAGACTCAACTTGATACTGAGTGTTGTACATATACACTGTGTATATAATATGTATATATCAGTAATACATGTGTAACAGAACTCTACTATACCAGCAAGTAGCAATAATATACATTACAAATATAATATAGATAAAGAACAGAAATCATATCAACCAGACCTGTCTATAAAGACCATAATGTCTAAAGCAGATATCACAGTGCCACTCACTTCCTACTAGGATCAAATCCCACTGGTAACAGATCTTAGTGTTAAGTATGTTTAGTTTGTCAGTTCACTTGTCTGAAGGTCTGTGGTTTTCTCTAGGCACTCTAGTTTCCTCAAACTTCCTCAAACTTCCATGAACTGACTGCCTTAATGTAAGTAAAAGAATCTTGACTGGGGCGTAACATGTGATAACAACACTCTAATCTTTCATTATTGTTGGTTAAATGAACATTAACTTAAACCTTCATCTAGTGTGGAATAAATTAGCTACAGTTCAGAAGACCAGTAACTGTCTAAATATAAGTTCAAGAATCTTTACTGGGAAATTTAAACCAAATAACTACACTCCATGCCCTCAATGTCATAAAACCCTATCTAGTCCGAGAAAATAACCTTCAGTTGAGATGTATAGTTGAGACAGGTTTAGCTTACATCAAGTAACTGTTGGATTTGCCAGTCTGTTTTAGCCATGTTATAATGTAGACTTCCTGATGATGTAGCAGTATATCCATCATGAATTCTTAACTGTAAAAATAAGTTGTAAAAAGATAAAAATGTGTAAAGAAAAACTGAACAACATAATCATACTGAGACCTACAGGTTAAATTGCTGAAAAAATATCAAAATTTTTAATTTTGCAAAATGCTTCATGGCAGATTAACAGAGAGAGAGAGAGAGAGAGAGAGAGAGAGAGAGAGAGAGAGAGAGAGAGAGAGAGAACTCAACACTGTTATACAAAAGTTGGTTGCAATGTGACATCAGGTGAAGAGTTATTTGTCCACTGGACTCTCTAGAAATGGTGCGATTAACAGAGAGAGAGAGAGAGAGAGAGAACTCAACACTGTTATACAAAAGTTGGTTGCAATTTGACATCAGGTGAAGAGTTATTTATCCACTGGACTCTCTAGAAATGGTGCTATAGTGCTATACCAGTAATTTCCATTGCCATGCAAACCAAACTGAATCACATGTGTAGGTGGGTTATGATTAGCTTGCCATTATATATGACATTTCTAGACAGTCAATGGTTATATTTACATTTAGTTTTTTTTTTTTTTTTTTTTTTTTGGAAAATCATATTTTGCATTTTTAAGTCCAAAGTAAATTTTAAAGTCTGTCATTTACAACATGCATTTTTCAATTGCTGGAACAGCCAATCAATATATGAATGAATTTACCTCATCTATTTCTAATCCATATCCTTTAACTCCTGTAAAGAACTCTGTTGTTTTATAGATTTTGTTTGCTTGGTCGATCACATTAACCTGTAAGAGACAAATATAGCATGTGAAGGGTGTACCAGCCTACCAGGTAGTAAAAAATAATTCAGTTTAAAAACATAAAGGACAGTACTGTATATACGGTAAAAAATTGTTATAATGCTCTTCAATAACTTTTACAACTCTCATATTGCCAAACTATTTTGAAGTCCCTTCATCTATTTTTTCTATGTTTTCCTTTATCATGTTTATAAACTTCCTTTGATTTATTGCAGAACCCTTTAAAATGCCAAAACCTAACTGACAGACCAAATGGTGGCACTGAATTAAGGTTTAACTGTACATCATACAGATGTGTTTATATAAAACATGCATAATAAATGTCAATTTTTAATGTCAAAATAAGAATAAATATCTATTTAAGAAATGACATTCTGATCATGGTACTTCAAGGGGTAATGCAAGATAGTGTGTCCCGTGCCAAATTCAATGAAGCCCTTCATTTTGAATTTGGCATGTGCCTCACTACCGGTATCTTGCATTATCCCTTGAAATACCATATCAGAAATGTCATTTCTTGTATTTACAATTTTTTTTAATAAATATTTTGTACCCATATTTGTTTCAACCCTTGGTACTATTTCTTCAATACCTGTTGCTAGTGTGATATAGGGTTTTTAGCCATGCAGGATCAGCACATCTCACATGACCATGTGACCCCCTATGTGGGACTGGGACATGATGTAATATTGCGGGAAAGTTGATTTGCATCAAGGGTCATGACCCCAATTGTCTTTCAACGGGAATTGCAGTACAATTGCTTCTGCATGTTTCATCAAAGAGGGATACAGTCATATTGTACAAATGTAATTACATAAGGTGTAGTTTTACTTTTTATTCAGTATTTTTGTTATATCACTATTTCTATTTTTTTTATATCAATAAATCAAATTAGTGATATCAGAAAATAAAAAGAATTGATGATATCACAAATTCAATTTGATTTAGTAATTAGTGGTATCAAATAATTACATGTATTGATTACCATATACTCACAATGTAACTGGCTGTTCTATAAATCTGACCTCCTCCCATGGATGAATAAAATTTGTAGTCTGCTACTGCAATAATTTTACATATTTTATTTGATCCCAATTCTCTTTTCTGTCTGTTGTGTTCTAGAATGTTAATATAAAAATTTGTGAAGTAAAAAACACACAAAATATGTCACAATAACCTTAACATAATACAGACTCTATAACATCAATTCCAAATGGGAATAATTAAATTATAATACTATCCAGTGAACGTTGTAAATTTTTTATATCTATGATCCCATAGACTGAAAAAAATTACAATTCTTCCTTAAGTGATATGTAGTAATGGTGTTTTACGTCACAGACTCACAGTCAAGATTCTGTTATCAATATATTTTGAGGCAGTCAAATTCAAGGTGTACCCACATGACCCAATAATCATATACTAATGTGTTTTATGCCCCTGTCAATATTCTTTCAATTATTTTGAGATAGCCAATTAAAGGATGGTCCCCTAAAGGCCCCTAAACAAAACCCGACCGGGAAATCTATGATTTCCAAACATTGTGCATGATGGAAAATATGAATAGCCAATGAAACATCTACTCTGCCCAAAGATTGTTCCTGTCAAAATTTATAAAGGTCTGTTAAATATATTACAGAAAAAATGTTGACGGAAAAATTGAAATAAACACCATGTCTCCACCTCATTTGCAGACAGAAATATATATACTGTTAGCCATGTATTGTATATTAGACTGACCTTTGTGATAATGATTGTGATGGTCGTGATATTTATCATCAATCATAACGTCATCAAATCCATGCTCCTTATCAGGATGAAAAGCACCACAAAAATTAGGACTGTAATTAAAATAAAGAAAACATCAATAATCCACGGAAATCTTCAATATACATTTACTTATCATATTACATGTTTTAACAGCTACCCTAAATGGTAAAACCAAAATACCTGTAAGATTACTCACAATTATATTTTATAGGACACCTGAGGGTAAAAGGCATAAAGAAGACCAAAGATTACATGGAGGCACACTGTGGAAGCAGAAATGAACCATTCACACCAATCATGGGGCAATCTGTAAAAACTGGCAAATGACATGCAGGCAAAAGTGGAAAGACTTCGTTGTTGCCCCACACATCAGAGGGCATAATAGGAAGGAAGGAAGTATTTTTTGTAGGATTTATAAGCCAATCAAGATCTTTTCACTTATACTGAGATATAGGTAAAGTTTTAAAACCCTTTAACCAATCCAATGCCTTTATGGTAATTAATTGTAAGGATTCCTTATATAGACATCTCAAATGGAACATGTGGAATACAGACATCAATGAATAAAGAACTTCACTCTATTTTGTACTAGTATGTGCTCCGGGCAACTTTCCCTCTAGTCACATTATACTGACACAGAGTAAACTGTCCACTGCGCTGTCCTCCTCATGCTGAGCACCGAGCCAGGAGGCAGTATATTCAACTAAGTATGTAAGTTATATGTCTGACCTTACAAGGGTTTGACCCCACATCCATACTCTCTTGAGTATGGCGCTCTACCACTCAGTCACAAAGGTGTTCAATTACAACGATGATAAGGTTATAAAATGAATTCCATGTATATCTTACTGAGTATTATTTCCTTGTTTCTTATATGGCCACTTGATGTCCCTTCCTTTGTAAATCAACATTTTTCTTTCATCTTGTTTTCTGTTGCTATGACGCCAAACAGGCTAAAACATAAATTTATTCACTTTAAAAATATAATTCAAAATATTTATGTATATAAAAAAGAATAAACATATTAAAAAAATATGAAATAAAATTATGGAAACTTTAATAAGTTATTAGGAAGTTAATAAAACTATATTGAACAATTTGTTTGCCATTTTTAATGTTGTTAAAATAGAAATTTTGTATTACAGTAAAATGGATGATTGTACCTACAAAAAATTGTGAAAGGAATTGTTTTAAAAGTAGGACATTTTCCATACCCTTGAATAATTGTTCTAATAAATTACAACCATGGCCAGTATGTGTATGGATGGAGTAATTTTGTCTCTTTAACAAAATGAAGAAAGAAAAAAATACTTGAATTCTAAATAACAAAAGACAATGTAAACATAGTAAATATAATTGATTTTTCAAGCTGCATTTTTATAGACAAGGTTTTCTGTACCTCAATGAGGAAGTCATCCTGTAATGTTGATATCTTAGCAGAAGCCAGACTACCATCTCCATCAAAGTATGCTATAACTTCAGATTTATCTTCACCTGAAAAAAGTAGGTTTTATTGTATAAATTTTGAAGTAT
>CM037870.1:9978485-10006852 GCA_021292105.1 Anadara kagoshimensis
GGCAACACCACGAACAAATTTGAATTGCACCGACCAAGACATGCATCTGACCAAGTCTCGTTGAAATCTGCCCAGTGGTTCGTGAGAAGAAGATGAAAATGTAAAAGTTTACGACGACGACGACGACGACGACAGACAACGGACAAATTGTGATCAGAAAAGCTCACTTGAGCCTTTGGCTCAGGTGAGCTAAAAAGTCATTCTGGAAGATTTAATCATAACATATTTCTACATCTAACATCATAAAATTACATAACAAGAGGCCCATGGGCCTGATACGCTCACCTGATAACTAATGGCTAGCTGATAGATTTAAAGAACACATAAAAACTAAACCCCAATGACTTTTTTCTTTACATCATGATAACCATTGTATCAATACCTACAACATTCTAATATACATGCCTATACAAAAAGTTTATAGTTTTCGAGATAATTAACCCTTTTGGTATTGTTTTGCATCTGTGACCTTGACCTTTGAACCCATGACCTTTTTCTTTACATCAAAATGATCGTTGTATCAATACCTACAACATTCTAATATACAAGCCTATACCAAAAGTTTATAGTTTTCGAAATAATTAACCATTTCAGTATTGTTTCACATCTGTGACCTTGACCTTTGAACCTATGACCTCTTTCTGTACATCAAAATGATCGTTGTATCAATACCTACAGCATTCTAATATACATGCCTATACAAAAAGTTTATAGTTTTCGAGATAATTAAACATTTCCGTATTGTTTCGCATCTGTGACCTTGACCTTTGAACCCATGACCTTTTTCTATATATCAAAATGATCGTTGTATCAATACCTACAACATTCTAATATAAATGCCTATACAAAAAGTTTATAGTTTTCGAGATAAGTAACCATTTTGGTATTGTTTTACATCTGTGACCTTGACCTTTGAACCCATGACCTTTTTCTATACACCAAAATGATTGTTGTATCAATACCTACAACATTCTAATATACATGCCTATACAAAAAGTTTATAGTTTTCGAGATAATAATTATAACCAGAGGTAAAAAAATTAGGTCACGACCTTCATAATTGACCTTGACCTCAATTTGAAGATACTAACAAGAAGATGTCAAAACTGAAAACCCCATGTCATTATCTGGCCAAATAGTCAAGTTATAACAATTTGAAGCTATTTTACGATTTTTTCAAAATTAAACGCAAAAACGCGTAACCTATTTTTTGTCCGAATTTCACAAAATGAACAAACTATAGGCTAAAGACCCTAGAGAAGCCAAATATCACATCAGATTTTTTCTCTAATCAATACTTTCGGAGAAGAAGATTTTTTAAGATTTTTGCACCCCTAGGTCACCTTGACCTAGTTATGGTAGCCATGGCAACACCACGAACAAATTTGAATTGCACCGACCAAGACATGCATCTGACCAAGTCTCGTTGAAATCTGCCCAGTGGTTCGTGAGAAGAAGATGAAAATGTAAAAGTTTACGACGACAACGACGACGACGACGACGACGACGACGACGACGACGACGACGACGACGACGACAGACAACGGACAAATTGTGATCAGAAAAGCTCACTTGAGCCTTTGGCTCAGGTGAGCTAAAAAGTCATTCTGGAAGATTTAATCATAACATATTTCTACATCTAACATCATAAAATTACATAACAAGAGGCCCATGGGCTGATACGCTCACCTGATAACTAATGGCTAGCTGATAGATTTAAAGAACACATAAAAACTAAACCCCAATGACTTTTTCTTTACATCATGATAACCATTGTATCAATACCTACAACATTCTAATATACATGCCTATACAAAAAGTTTATAGTTTTCGAGATAATTAACCCTTTTGGTATTGTTTTGCATCTGTGACCTTGACCTTTGAACCCATGACCTTTTTCTTTACATCAAAATGATCGTTGTATCAATACCTACAACATTCTAATATACAAGCCTATACCAAAAGTTTATAGTTTTCGAAATAATTAACCATTTCAGTATTGTTTCACATCTGTGACCTTGACCTTTGAACCCATGTCCTTTTTCTATACATCAAAATGATCGTTGTATCAATACCTACAGCATTCTAATATACATGCCTATACAAAAAGTTTATAGTTTTCGAGATAATTAAACATTTCCGTATTGTTTCGCATATGTGACCTTGACCTTTGAACCCATAACCTTTTTCTATATATCAAAATGATTGTTGTATCAATACCTACAACATTCTAAAATACATGCCTATACAAAAAGTTTATAGTTTTCGAGATAATTAAACATTTTGGTATTGTTTTGCATCTGTGACCTTGACCTTTGAACCCATGACCTTTTTCTATACACCAAAATGATCGTTGTATCAATACCTACAACATTCTAATATATATGCCTATACAAAAAGTTTTAGTTTTTTAGATAATTAACCATTTTGGTATTGTTTCGCATCTGTGACCTTGACCTTTGAACCCATGACCTTTTTCTATACATCAAAATGATCGTTGTATCAATACCTACAACATTCTAATATACATGCCTGTACAAAAAGTTTATAGTTTTCGAGATAATTAACCATTTCAGTATTGTTTCTCATCTGTGACCTTGACCTTTGAACCCATGACCTTTTTCTATACATCAAAATGATCGTTGTATCGATACCTACAACATTCTAATATACATGCCTATACAAAATGTTTATAGTTTTCGAGATAATTAACCATTTTTGTATTGTTTCGCATCTGTGACCTTGACCTTTGAACCCAAGACCTTTTTCTATACATCAAAATGATCGTTGTATCGATACCTACAACATTCTAATATATATGCCTATACAAAATATTTATAGTTTTCGAGATAATTAACCATTTTGGTATTGTTTCACATCTGTGACCTTGACCTTTGAACCCATGACCTTTTTCTATACATCAAAATGATCGTTGTATCAATACCTACAACATTCTAATATACATGCCTATACAAAAAGTTTATAGTTTTCGAGATAATTAACCATTTCAGTATTGTTTCACATCTGTGACCTTGACCTTTGAACCCATGACCTTTTTCTACACATCAAAATGATCATTGTATCAATACCTACAACATTCTAATATACATGCCTATACAAAAAGTTTATAGTTTTCGAGATAATTAACCATTTCAGTATTGTTTCGCATCTGTGACCTTGACCTTTGAACCCATGACCTTTTTCTATACATCAAAATGATCGTTGTATCGATACCTACAACATTCTAATATACATGCCTATACAAAAAGTTTATAGTTTTCGAGATAATAATTATAATCAGAGGTACAAAAAATTAGGTCACGACCTTCACAATCGACCTTGACCTCATTTTGAAGATGTCAAAACTGAAAACCCCATGTCATTATCTGGTCAAATAGTCAAGTTATAACAATTTGAAGCTATTTTACGATTTTTTAAAAATTAAACGCAAAAACGCGTAACCTATTTTTTATCCGAATTTCACAAAATGAACAAACTATAGGCTTAAGACCCTAGAGAAGCCAAATATCACATCAGATTTTTTCTCCAATCAGTACTTTCGGAGAAGAAGATTTTTTAAGATTTTTGCACCCCTAGGTCACCTTGACCTAGTTATGGTAGCCATAGCAACGCCACGAACAAATCTGAATTGCACCAGCCCATATATACTTCTGACAAAGTTTCATTAAAAACTGTCCAGTAGTTTCAGAGGAGAAGTCGAAAATAGGTGTTAACGACGCACACACGCACACACGCACGCACATACACACGCTGCGCTATGCCATAAGCTCACATGACCTTCGGTCAGGTGAGCTAAAAATGCATTTAGATTTTAGACACTGCTTGTTGTAAAATAAATTTAGCCTTGAAGTTTTACAAATTTAACTGACACATACTTTGTTTGACAAATCTGTCTGTTGGATTTAGCTTTTACAGGTAAGATTAATAATTGTTATAAACCCAACATATTCAGTTCCAATGTGTTGATTCTGAATAAACAAAGTATTAAATAGTGTACCTTCCCATTGCACTCAGTCTTATGTTCTTCTTACAATGTGGGGCATTTGGTAGCACACCTGGACTTCTTGCTTCTCTACTGTGTATGTGTATCTCATCTAATATTTCATAATATTTTAGTTTCTTATCAAAACTGGTGGAAACTGGAAAAAAATAATTATAATGTTATCAATGAAATACTTAAAGTTACTCTTTGTATTCCCATGCTCAGGTACTAGTATTTCTAACACAGAAATGTGGAGTCAATCATGATGTGTAGAAAAGCATGGCTAAGTGACATGAAAGGGTCATGGGATCAAGCTCCAGCTGGGTTGCATGCTTTGTCTTTGAGATGGATATTTAAATTTCACACACAACTTCAATGTTCAATACTGCTAAATGAATAGGTACCAGACTAACAAGAAACATTGGGGGTGAACCATCCTAATAGAATCCTATCCATGGAGAGTTGTTCGTTCAGTCGCTTCAGCCACTGATAAGCACCTGTCATCTGAATGGAGTGGATGGATGGTATTTTATAAATCAAGATTCTTCTTTCACTTATATCAAGGTTGTAAGATCTGAGATACTGGAGCAAACCACTGAACTGACAAACATTCTCAAATTAGGATCAGCTTGTGGGTTCAAACCAAGGCACAGAGATACGATGATACATAAAGTGCTCCTTTAGACCACCTGCATGACTATGAAGCTTTTTTAAACATACTTGAACAATACTTGAACAACACTTGAACATACTTGAACAATAATATCTGAATGACTGTGTTTGTGACAGTGTGTTATGCTTTGTCTACCAAAGAAAATCGGATAAACTTGAATTATGTTTGATATTGTTCACTTGAATGTGCCTAGTCGTAATTAATTAACTGGTGCATCCGTCATAAAATATTTCTGTAGAAAAGAAATTGTTGGCAGTATGGGGATATTTACATGGTGGAAATGGCAATGTTTACACAGGCAGTGATGTCTTTGGTGATGTTTTACGTGCAACAGAATCTATGATTTGCATGTATTTTTCACATGTTAAATACCCATAGCGCTGGTTATAACCTTTTACTCTGTGCTGAAATATTCTACACTAATCACATATGCACATGTATACAGATTTCTTGTTATGAGAACTTATAACTAGGTACAAGTATGTGAAAGATATTAATCTTTATTCAAGTTCATTTGATTTTACTATCACAGACATTGTGGTTTGGACAGTGGTGCAGTATTTTGGAACCTGTGACTCAAACAGGCAGACAAGGGACACATGTTTATAAAACATAGACCTGTAGGCTTTTATTAACTGTTATCTTAATGATATAAATGTTAGTAAGATAAAGGAAACATAATAGAGAGAAGACACTCTCTTTTCACTAACACCCAAACACCCCCCCCCCCCCCCCCTTCAGATGGAGCTCACAAAACAAAATATTATTGTTTACCTAAGCTGATGCAGAGATACAGACATATTACCAGCATTAAATTTCCCGGTGCCATTTTTCACTTGCAATTCAATTATGTGTCAAAAATAGAGCTGTCAAGATATCAAAACATCCCGCTACATGTTTTCATTAGTTACGGCATGCGTGAAACGCACCTGCCACCATGCGGAAGTGGAACTACCAAGGGCAGTAACTCTTGTCAACCATAAAATGTTTAATCAACAAAAGATTTGTCAATATTAATTTAATTTAAATAATAATAAATTAATGAATAATGCTCTCAAGTTTTTATAGTAAGATATATAAAGTACACGGGAGTAATGAGTGTTAAAATCCTTGATAAATATTCATAATAAATTGATATAAATTCCACTTTGGTCTTACAAAAAAAAACTAATAATTAAACACAAAAACTATAGAGATGTGCAAAAAGTAATCAGACACTTTGTAAAATCCTTCCCGGATTATTTCATAAAAACATATTTTTGTAAAAATTCCATCAGTATATTTCTTGAGCAAGTTTATGATTGAAAATTTTCACTGATAACTTGAATCCAAAATTAGTTGTAGTTTCTTTCGAACTTTCAAAATATTATCTGTACATGTCTTATAACATTTAATATAAGGTGAACAACATCGTAAATTTTTACCTGCCGATAATGTGAAGCATGATTATAAAGTAGATCATAGTTTCAATTTTTAAAGAAATCTGTTTAATTTCAAATGTTTATCTATGATTCCTTTTTCTAAATATTTTTAAGAAAAACTTCAACTAATTATTTACATTTAAGAGTGAAAAATCATTGAAATTGACCAATAGATAATTGTTTGAGAATGCTTTAAATATATATCAAGGTTTTATATGAAATAAAGAAGGATAGTGACCGAATACTTTGTGCACATCTCTGTATATATACAGTATTAAAAGCCTGCTCTATAGTGTAACTCCGACTTGAACTATCAGTCCTCTCACGATTTACATGTGGTATAGTAATATTATCATTGTCATATACCACTTTTTTAAATGCATTTTATAAATGATTAAATAAAAAAGTAGTATGATATGACACGTGTAATAGACCATTACAGTAAATAAAGGCGACTTTCTTACTTCGTAAAGTACTTTTAACACTTGGATTCTCTTGATAATGTTGTTTTTTTTTTTTTTTTTTTTTTTTTTTTTTTTCTAAAATGGGATTTATAAACTGTCAGCCGGTGAAAACCGCATATATGGATGATTTGATGACGTGCATGGATTTACATCTAAGTTTGAAAACATGTCGCGTATATAATGAGATAATTATATGTTAAATAACTCATCTTTTATGATTTTTTTTTAACTAATGGATTTTAGACATGGATTTTATAACTAACATTATGCAACGTGTCACATGTATTTGGAGATAATTAACTATATATACTAGTTTTAATGTATTTTTGATAGATATCATACAAAACACTTTGTGAGTCAGTTTTTGAACGTAATCTTACATACATAACAAGAGACCCATGGGACTTAACGCTCACCTGAGGCTGAGTACATATCTCATGCAGAGGTTCAATGGTCAATGACATTAATTAAAGAGAAGTCCAAATTTTCAGCAGTAAGAGCCAATTATATGCAAGGATTTTTGCAAATTTATTATAGCTTGTCCTAAGAATGCTACATATAACATATCTAAAGTCTAGCTACAATATATTGTTTTTAAACAGCTAAAGAATCTATATATCAAATTGAACATTAGGCCATTACCTACAATATTCTAACATACATGTCTATACAAAAAGTTTAAAGTTTTTGAGATAATTAACCATTTCAGTATATGTTTGCACCTGTAACCTTGACCTTTGAACCCATGACCTTCATCTTTATATCAAAATGATCGCTAGGACAATGCCTACAATATTCCAATATATATGCCTATACAAAAAGTTTATAGGTTTTGAGATAATTAACCATTTTAGTATTCGCTTGCATCTGAGACCTTGACCCTTGAACCCATGACCTTCATTCATATATCAAAATGGCCGTTAGGCCAATACCTACAATATCCCGATATACATGCCTATACAAAATGTTTAATTAACCATTTCAGTATTCGTTCCCATCTATGGCCTTGACCTTTGTACCTTTGACCTTCATTTATATATCAAAATGATCGTTAGGCCAATACGTACAATATTCCAATATACATGGCTATACAAAAAGTATATAGTTTTTGAGATAAATAACAATTTCAGTACTCGTTCCAATCTATGACCTTGACCCTTGAACCCATGACCTTTATTCATATATCAAAATAATCAGTGTGTCATTACCTACAATATTCTAATATGCATGCCTATACAAAATGTTAATAGTTTTGCAGGTAACTAACAATTTTGGTATAATTGTGCATCTGTGACCTTGACCTTTGAACCCATGTTCTTGATCTATGTATCAAAATGATTGTCATGTCAATACCTACAATTAACTGAAAATCCCATGCCATGAACACCTCAAATCTTTAAAAAAGATAGCATTTTTATCAAAGGTCAAAAACTAGGACATGACCTTGACATCTATTGGAAGAAAATAGCAAGACAAGATCAACTGTGAAAACTCCATACAATTATCTTCAGCTGTTATTGAGTTATAACAATAAATGTCACATTTTAAAAATTACATAATTTACGCAAAAAACGCGTAACCTATTTTTAGCCCAATTTTCATGAAAAACATAAATTTAATGTTCCCAGGTATCCTGAATCCAAATATCCAATCAAAATCTGTCTGCACCTTTTGATTTCAGAGAAGAAGATTTTTTGTCTTTTGGCTATTTTTAGTAACGGCGGCCATCTTGTTGGGCGTGGCTAAACCAGGAACACAATTTTGAAAGCCTGTTACCCAGGCATGATATTTCTCAAGTTTCATCAAATTTGGCTCAGTAGTTTCAGAGGAGAAGATTTTTGAAAAATTGTTAACGGACGACAGACGACGACGACGGACGCCAAGTGATGGCAATAGCTCACATGGACCTTTGGTCCAGGTGAGCTAACAAAGAATAGATGCTCGTCACAGATGTTTATTTCAGATCTTACATCAATAGTGTTGCCAGTGAAAATCAATCTTACTATTTAAATCGTCCCGTTCTATTGTTGTATCTATAGGTTATTTCTGACTTATCTTTATACACGTGTGCCACATGCTACTTTTGAATTTATTAAAAAAAAAACGGCGAAGAATTTAACGGATTTTTTATAACTGAAAGTGAACTTATATTGGGACATCACCTGAAAGTGAACTTATATTGGGACATCATCTAAAAGTGAACTTATATTGGGACATCACCTGAAAGTGAACTTATATTGGGACATCATCTGAAAGTGAAATTATATTGGGACATCACCTGAAAGTGAAATTATATTGGGACATCACCTGAAAGTGAACTTATATTGGGATATCACTTGAAAGTGAAATTATATTGGGATATCACCTGAAAGTGAAATTATATTGGGATATCACCTGAAAGTGAACTTATATTGGGACATCACCTGAAAGTGAAATTATATTTGGACATCACCTGAAAGTGAACTTATATTGGAACATCACCGGAAAGTGAAATTATATTGGGACATCACCAGAAACGTAATATACACAATTTGAGATAGCTGTTTACATCCAAGTCAATTTTATTTCACTTAAACTAGTATTTAGACATTACCGTTTATGACAGATGTTAGTAAAGAACACAATGCCTATTGTCAAGTACATAATAAGTACACGGTGGCTATTGTTGGGTACATGGTGGCTATTGTTGTGTACACGATGGCTATTTTCATCAACAGAGTGACTTCTGCCAAGATATCCAAGTATATTGTAACTATTGTTAAAACATGGTAAATGTGTTTTTTTATGGCTAGAGTGTATTAACATTAATATGGTGACAATTGTCCAGTGAGGTCCTGGCTTGCGTGAAGTACATTTGTACTTGGTGATTATTGCCAAGTACATAATATTATTATCAAGAACATGGTAGCTACTGTATAGAACATGATGGCTATTGTAAAGAACACGGTGGCAACTATATAGAACATGATGGCTATTGTAAAGAAGATGATGGCTATTTTAATAACATATATTTGAAAGCTTTCATTGTCAGGTACACGATGCCTGTTGTCAAGTTTATGATAGTTATCATCAAGTACATGGTGGCTATTTGTCAAACACATGAAATTGTCAATATATGAAAGCTATTGTCAAGTATATGACGGCTATTTTTAAGTTCATGATAAATGTTATCAAGTACATGGTGACAATTTTTCAAAAGCATGGCGGTTATTGTCGATATAAAAGTTATTGCCAAGCAAATGATTGCTATTGACAAAACAATTAAAGCTATTGTCAAGCACACGGTGGCTATGATTCAAGTACATGACGACTATTGTCAAGTCCACGGTGGCTATTGTAAAGTACATGATGGGTATTGACAAGTACACGGTGGTTATTGTAAAGTACATGGTGGTTATTGTCAAGTACACGGTGGTTATTGTAAAGTACATGATGGCTATTGTCAAGTACACGGTGGCTATTGTAAAGTACATGATGGCTATTGACAAGTACACGGTGGCTATTGTAAAGTACATGGTGGCTATTGTCAAGTACACGGTGGCTATTGTAAAGTACATGATGGCTATTGACATGTACACGGTGGTCATTGTAAAGTACATGATGGCTATTGTCAAGTACACGGTGGTTATTGTAAAGTACATGACGGCTATTGACAAGTACACGGTGGCTATTGTGTAGTACATGATGGCTATTGACAAGTACACGGTGGTTATTGTAAAGTACATGATGGCTATTGTCAAGTACATGGTGGCTATTGTGTAGTACAAAGTGGGTATCGTTAAGTACATGGTGGCTATTTTGTAGCACATGACGGCTATTGTTGCGTACCTGGTGGCTATAGTAAATTACACGATTGTCAATTACGCGGTGGCTATTTGCAAGTACGCGGTGGCTATAGCTATTGTCTATACAATGATTGCTATTGCTATATTTATATGGTAGTTATTGTCAAGCTATTACCAAGTATTCATGGTGGCTATTGTCAAGATTATTATGATTTTTGTCAAGTACATGGTGTCCATTGTTTAAGTACATGCCGGTTTTCTTCGTTGCAGCCCTATGCCCAAGAACAGAATATGTATTGCCGCATGAACAATCCATCCATGTAAATACATAACGTATGAACGCATATGTTCTGCAGCTCACACTTCCTATAGTTTAGTCGAGCTCAAGTTCTCAATAGTTTATGTTCAAGTTTGTAAATGTTCCAAGACTTCAATCAAACGTTTCACGACGTCAGGCAAGTGTTCAATAACTTAATCGTTCAACGACTGCTGCATCTTTGCGCGTACAACTGAAGGTAAAATATATTTTGGTCCTTTGTGTATCTTTTCAACATTTCGAAAACAATTTTGGTTTCATAATTTTAGTCCAAGCACTACTGATGGGGAACTGCATTCCGAAACGGCCGTATAGTGCTGTAAAATTAAAACCGGTATAAAATGCAATTTTAACCATTGGACCGGTATCTGTAGGGTTATAACTCATGTTTAGTTTTGACGCCGCATTTTCAGAGTTTAGGTCTCATACTTGTTATGACTAAGTTACCGATCAATTTTCAAAAGTTATGACAAGATTTTTAAAACATGAACATGCATGAGGAGAAATAGTAAATTTTACCACATACCCGACTTGTCACCAGGTGGCGATTATTTTCGACCGTCAGCTGGCGCCATTGGTACCGGTAAAAACATGTGGCTCATTATAAAAAACAGTCCAAAAACGACCATAGTATGTACACGCGTCAAGTTGTTGAACACTATGCTGCTTTATGTTAGTTTTGTGTTTTGAAACGTCTACAATTCTATATCTAAACTGTTTTGTAAACATCGACATGTTGGTGAGATGTTTGAATATCGTTGACATAACAGTATTTATCAATACGTTTACGTTTTGTTTTTTTTTTAATTAAAATCAAGTTTTATACAAACTGTGTTTTAGGTCTGTTTCTTTAACGAGATCCGGATACACTTCTTGTTTGATCAAGTATAACTTGATTCATTTTGAGTCGTTATTGGTCTATAAAGTGGATTAATTAATAATCTTAACAGTTTAAAGTTTCTTGAAATGAAACAGAGCTTTGTTGACACTGAATTGATATTGTTAAATTAGTTTAACAAATCACTCTCTGTCTAGTCTTCTTTGTCTCCATACTGTGTTATTTAGAGAGAGGCCGATCTTTATTTAACTATTGAACACTGATGTATAGTAACACTTGTATTTTATCAAGGATAGTATCACTACGATTTATTAAACCTATCAAATTTCAGATTTGGCGAGATGCTGTAAGCATTCATTTCAAATGTTACATCAGTTTTTGGTTTTGGTTTTGGTATTTGAAATTCATTATCCTATGGCAAGGGAGTATAAATTCAAAGATTATGGTGTTTGGGCGCATTTCCCTCTTACCTAAACAAAACGCTTCATTAATATTTGACTATTTTGTTGTCGGACGCTCCAAAGCGGTCATCGCAATATTATTGGTAAGTATGATGTCTCTGTAATCAAAATTAACCTGGAAATATTTGACATACCACAGTTCCATGTTCCCTCCATCCTCATTCTTTATTTCAAACGTTATGGATGTAGCTAGCTTGACGCGAGAAGGTGCTTACCTTTCAGGTGAACCCAGTCACACTTCATACGTCTTAAAAGTTCACGTTTTTGACTTATGTTTTCAAAGTTTTTACTTTGCTTTGGGATTGTGATTTGGACATGGACCGGTATGTTTGTGTTTGACGTTTGGGGTTGTGATATGGACATGGACCGGTATGTTTGTGTTTGACGTTTGGGGTTGTGATTTGGACATGGACCGGTATGTTTGTGTTTAGCGTTTGGGATTATGATTTTAACATAGACCGATATGCTTGTGTGTGGATTTTGGGATTTTGATTTGGACATGGACCGGTATGTTTGTGTTTGGCGTTTGGGATTGTGTTTTAGACATGTATCGTATGTTTGTGTTTGGCGTTTGGGATTGTGTTTTAGACATGGATCGGTATGTTTGTGTTTGGCGTTTGGGATTGTGTTTTAGACATGGACCGGTATGTTTGTGTTTGGCGTTTGGGATTGTGTTTTAGACATGGACCGGTATGTTTGTGTTTGGCGTTTGGGATTGTGTTTTAGACATGGACCGGTATGTTTGTGTTTGGCGTTTGGGATTGTGTTTTAGACATGGATCGTATGTTTGTGTTTGGCGTTTGGGATTGTGTATTGTGATTTGGACATAGACCGGTACGTTTGTGTTTGACTTTTGGGTTTGTGATTTGGACATGGACCGGTATGTTTGTGTTTGGTGTTTGGGATTGTGATTTGGACATAGACCGGTATGTTTGTGTTTGGCGTTTGGGATTGTGATTTGGACATAGACCGGTATGTTTGTGTTTGGTGTTTGGGATTGTGATTTGGACATAGACCGGTATGTTTGTGTTTGGTGTTTGGGATTGTGATTTGGACATAGACCGGTATGTTTGTGTTTGGTGTTTGGGTTTGTGATTTGGACATGGACCGGTATGTTTGTGTTTGACTTTTGGGTTTGTGATTTGGACATGGACCGGTATGTTTGTGTTTGGCTTTGGGATTAAGATTTGGACATAGACCGGTATGTTTGTGTTTGGCGTTTGGGATTAAGATTTAGACATGGACCGGTATGTTTGTGTTTGGCGTTTGGAACTGTTATTTGGACATAGACCAGTATGTTTGTGTTTGGCGTTTGAGATTGTGATTTGGACATAGACTGGTATGTTTGTGTTTGGCGTTTGGGATTGTGATTTGGAAATAGACTGGTAAGTTTGTGTTTGGTGTTTGGGATTGTCATTTGAATATAGACCGGTATGTTTGTGTTTGGCGTTTGGGATTGTGATTTGGACATAGACCGGCATGTGTGTGTTGGATATCGTGAAGCTATATATAAAAGTACTAATTAGTTAAACAGAACACTTTCTATATGAGAGGAGAGAAATCGTTGTTTTTCACACTTCCAATGCCATTTACAACAGGACTTACAAGGGATAGGTATGGTAAACAGAACATTTCCCATTAACAATAGAGTATTTGTTTTCCACAATATGATTACAATACAAATATATAGTGAACAATTACAATTATTTGCAGGTAATTCAAAAGAGGTCACTAGTGTTTACTCTCCATTTAGGTCCACTTAGGTCCTTGTTTTCCACATTGCCAATTTAAATTAAAAAAAACAGATAAATTTTAATTTGAAATTTATTTTAATCAGAGTAAAAGGTCGCTAATGAAGGCGAGAAAAAAGCACCATCGTAAGATTCCCAATGCATTGGAGAATTAAGAAGTTATGATGATTTAACACAAATAAAGATATTGAGAACTATAGATCGATCTGTCTGTCCTGACTAGTTCCGGAGTTAATCATTTATAGAAAATCCGATAGACTGACTAGAAAGCATGTCCAAATGTTGAACTAATAATAGACTGTACAGGAAAAGAAACTGGTTTAATATGTCAATACAATTTGAAATTCAGTGAACCTTACAATATGACCTTAACCAAATACCAACGAAATGACACCTACACACTGATCCATGGAAGAAACTAGCGTATGTATATATGTTTTATATAAGTTAGCTATACGCATTGTATTATTCAAATATTGTTTATAAGGTGTAGCAGCCAAAGAGAACGGTGGCACCCTCCCTATTTACGGTACAATACAATGCCATACATGTGTGGCTTCCTGTTTCAGGTCTATAGGTTGTGTTATGGAATTAATTGACCGGTATTGTTATGTGTATAGACTTTGAAGCCGGTAAGTCGATTGGGAAATTAGATTCTTAACTCGCTAGCATGTATTATGATATAGATCTTATTGTCTCCTTGTCGATAGATTATAATTGCTGAGAGAGAGAGAGAGAGAGAGAGAGAGAGAGAGAGAGAGAGAGAGAGAGACTTGATGTATGTTATATTTGCTGAGAGAGAGAGAGAGAGAGAGAGAGAGAGAGAGAGAGAGAGACTTGATGTATCGTTGTTTCAACTCGTCCTATATAATTCAACTGATTCTTTTGAAACTGCAGGATTCCTTATTGATTTCAGATGTTCACGCTTTTCTGTTTATTGACCACCACGGTAGCACAGTTGGTAGAGTGATTGCTCCGTATATGAGTAAATCATGCGTAACACATTTAAAAAGAACCCTCCCTGCACATTGCCACGTGCGCAGAAAGGTCAAAATGTATCTCATTTTACCCATATAGCTGGTGACGTATCAATATAAGTGAAATATTCTGATACTTATGATTTTGTAACATTAGAAACAGACTCGAGGCTATCGCTAGGGTTGTCTAGTTGTTACGGACTGTGAGGGACACGCGGGTCAAACTGTACATGATAATAAAGGCTTTGATCATTGAATTCATTGAATTGAATCCATGTATTATTATTATTATTATTAATATTATTTATTATTATTATTATAGGCACTGATTAGCTAATTTTTCAGAACCCCCTCAGTTACCTCTTTAAGTAATGCTATAATCATATGATATATAAAAATTAGAAACCACTAAAATTTATTACACGAACGCATATTACATATACATTGAAAATAACAATGCAACAGGTCGCGGTGATACATGGTTACATTCAAGACTTGTAATTGACTGGTATATATGTGTGTTATAAATACTGTCATATGCCATTTTTAAATATAATAATAAAATATACTGGCCTGTTACAGAATTGTATAAAAAAAATCATTGGTTTTTGCGCGTATTGCACTATGGAAAATTGTATGTATGTTTTTGCCAGGTCGGTGTATCAGGTTACTATGTACAGGGGTATTGTGTGTAGGCCTAGATATGTTATAGATAGATATAGAGGGGATATATTTCAAAATATTTTAAGTGGTAACAGAGAGAGAGAGAGAGAGAGGAGAGAGAGAGGGGGGAGGGAGAGAGAGGGGGTTTAAAATACATTTCCAGGAGATTTGTATCACATTCAATAGAACGAGTTGTTGTTTACGAAGAAAGAAACAATGAACATCTTGCTGTACCCACAACTAGTAGTACAGAGATATCGATTTATATATCAGATATATATCAAGTCATACATGATTAGCAGTATAGAGTTACGTTTTCTGACTTTTTGAAATTTAAGAATAAACACAAGCAGAATCCGCGATACTGTGCTGTTTGTCTGTGGTATGAAAACACAAGTTCAAGAACGTCTAAGCTTTTCGCCTAAACATGAAAAGGAAAATTGCAATTGTAACTAATATACTTTATTTTTCCCCGAGACGAGGCTTGCTACCTTCTGATCTTAAGTTGCCTTCTGATCATCTTAAACAAGACAACATTGTCTGATAACATCAGAAATTTACCATTTTTTAAGTCAAAATGCCTGAAGATTTCCATAGGAGAATGGTATTTTAGTGTTAATTTAATACACATACATAATAACGGTTTCCTACAAATTAAAAATAAAAGTAATTAAAAGTATAGAATAATGTTTCATATACATGTAGAATGAACGAAATGCTATCGACTTGTTTGAGAGAGAGAGAGAGCGAGAGAGAGAGAGAGAGAGAGAGAGAGAGAGAGAGAGAGAGAGAGAGAGAGAGAGAGAGAGAGAGCTTCTTTTCTGTCTTTGTGTATTTTCTTCAATACTTCGAGTATACAAAATGATATTTTACTTTTTGAAAGACTTCCAATTTGTGTACTTTCCACTAAAATTTAAATTTTGTCTTCAATGCCTAAAAATGGAGAAATCAAATCATTTTGAACACTACTGTAAAAAATGTTATACGAAAGTAAATAGGTGTACAGAGAAAGTCATACTACTTTATTATATTGAAATTTCCCTTTTTTCATATGGCAAAATGAGAACATCACAAATAAATAAATAAATAAAACATACACGAGTACAGGCAGACAATATTGACCTGTCCACTTGACCTTTGACTAAATATTCATTATAGATGAGTACATTAAAGTTTAGGGATCACGTGTGTACACTTCGTCTATAATTAGATGTAATGTAAATACTTTTCATGAGCAGTGTGTATATGTACTAACAGCGAATCCTGCACAAAGTGGATTCTTCTATATGAATATTCGCAATTAAAGGTCAAGGGGACAGGTCATTGTTGTTTGCCAGCATTTCATACAGTTTTCTGTAATATCTGTAATACCGGTAAATTGCGGGTATCTAGCAGGACACACTGGATTTACCAGGATATCCGGCAAACTTTAAAGTTAAATCAGCGTTAGTGCAACACATAGAACAACAAAATACACCTACTGTGTAACGAACATTGTATTGAATCATATGGAATTCAAATAACATTGATGTTGTCGAGTATCTATCAAATGAATTAGAATTTAAAACTTCACATGGCACCAAGCTCACCAAAGTTGATACAAATTAGCAAGCATCAGTCTTGTGTGGGTACATCTTTATCTCGTCTTATAAAAGTATAATTTTTATTTTTAAAAATCGCGTTTTTTTTTACTTTTGTTTATTTGTTGAACAATAAGCCGTAAAATTATGTGTTGTCTATGTTTGTTCTGTTAACATATTGCAAGAGAACATGTGTAGATTTTTGTACCCACATCTCGTGATGATGTAAAAAACCGTGAATAAAAAATATTTTTAACGGATATGCTCAAAATGGCTTCTGATTCTGTCGTCTGTAGAAGTTTTTAGTCTAAATTAGACTTTTAGTGGAGAGTGCAAATGGAAGTCCTTCCATTCCTTTCCTGATGTGTCTTGACTTGGGACATGCTCTTTCTTAAATTCTATGTTTTCCGGTGCGACAACTTTTTTAACCTTGTCCGGCGTTCATCCGATCAAGTCTTTACTTTTCGATATCGACTTCCGTGATGGGAAAACTTTTTTTTTTGGACAAGCATCCCCCGGAGTATATTTTGCTATGTAAGTATTCGCAATGTTACCCTGTATAAGACACATCAGATATACCATATACATTATATCCCAACCAAAATTAATGAAATCTCTTAACTCCATCTTGTCATGCACATAATATATAACAAATTTTGAAAAAGTCGTCTGTGCCGTTACAACAGCACATACCAAGGTCTCCATTGTACCCTCCATTAAGATTGTAATTGACGGAATTGGGAAAAAAACAACAAAAACATAGAATTTAATGAGTAGGGTATACAAGGAGGGGGTTCTACCTATAGTGATCCATTACATGGTTTTACTGAGAAATATTTTTTTACTAGAGTGCCCCCATATGACATTCAACCCACATACAGGAGTCGTTTGGCACATTAAAACTAGAAGATACTTGGTAATGGTACTATCAGACTGTGGTCACTGACATGCATCCTTATCTTCAGATTGTTTTTTTTTACTCTACCTGTAATGTTAGGAGACGTCTGGTCACGCGTGCTATAGAATGCACTCGGGTGTATTAAAAACCCACACAACTCTAACCGGAGACGGTAGGCTGTTTGGTTTACGCTTGTAACAGGAGGGAGGAAACACCAGAAAAAACACTTCCTCACCGAGTGCCCCGGCTGAGGATCGAACCTGGCCCTCCTGGGTGAAAAGCGAGCGTTCTACCACAAGGCTAAAAGATCCGGACCAGAAAGTCTGGCAGTAAATCACTCTATTATATCTACTACATGTATATTCAACACAACAACACCACGACTAGCTCAGTCCCGCTACACGCTATTAGCTACGTTTATGTTCTATCAAGTTTTTTCACCCAAAATTTTTTTATGAATTACTAAGGACATTGTCATAGATCTATCTATTTTTAAATTTAATCAAAAATACATTCAAAGTACCATTTAAATTGAATGTCTTTTATGATTAAATTTAAAAAATGGTTTGCGACAAAATGTGTAAATATGGAAAAGATAATTTATTCAGAACAAACCGTCATTGAACTACGTTATCATCGAAAAGTAGTGATATTAGGAAAACCATTATCAATCAAATAAAAACAATGGTTTTGGAAAGAACGTAACCTGACCAAACCTACATGTAACGATGTTTCCAGCAGCTGAATTGACTTGTGCAGCTTCTTTGTGTATCCAATTTAAATTTATTGTTACTGACTTTGGAATGCCCAACAAAGTTTTCTTTTGGACCATAACCATTGTTTGGTGGGATCTGATTCTCGGTAGAATCACAAGTGTTCGAAATAGTTAAAACTTTGAAAAGAATCCCTCCGTTCGATGGGTATGCTCTATGTCGGATTTGTTTGGTGGTTAGGCTGGTTAAAACGGTGGTACGGCTTCAGACTGACCAATCATATTTATTTATTTGTCCAGATCGGTACATTTTTAGTGCGCAAGATTGTCATTTAGGTACTTTTTAGCGACTACTTTTAATTAAACAAAACTGTCAAAATGGAAAAAAATCCGTCTCATTTTACATTTTCATTTTATTCGTGCATTTATATGGTACAATAGTCGAGTTGACACTCCCATATACTCAATACTTGAACCTAGAAATGTTTTTTCCTATGAAGTTTTTTTGCTGTTTTGTATTCTATAGGGTCCCTAGAGTAAAATTAGGTTAGTTGCCCTACAGGCAACATTGGGCAAATTGCATAATTTGCATATATGCAAGATGGCTGCCTGACGCCATATTGAAAATCTGTCTTTCGTAAGAATTGTTCTACAATAGCTTGTAATATACCGTTTTGTATGTTTTCAGGGATGAGGAACTCATTTCCGTTGTTGTTTTTAACATTTGGGGCAATTTAAAAGTATATATGAACAATTTTGACCAGACAAGGGTAGAAGTAACAGGTTTTTTATTATTAGATGTAACTCAGCATATCACATTCAATGCTGCGTAACTTAACCATACATCTTGATACATTTTGATTTAAAGGGCATGAATAAGGTTCCAACAATTCCTTTTAATAAGAACTTAAAACATGATCTAAGTGATTTCAGCTTTACTAAATCTAGCGTAAAGGCTAGTTCCAATTGCTAAGGTTTATTTTAAAGCAAGTATCCAACGAAGAAGTTTTGAAAGCCACATTATTGCTATCATAGTTAATCCAGTCACATATATATATTACCACGGATGAAAACCAAACAATACTGTGACTTTTTATTAAACTAAATACTAAGTTTGGAAGCAGTGAATTGATTCGATTTTTACATGAACATTGATACATTACGTCATATAATGAAGTATTTTGGTTTTGGTAATCTGCAGCAAAATCTATCACCGATAATGCGCAACCTTCCACAAACTGGTTGGCTGGAGTTGAACAGTAGAACTCATCTTTTTGGTTTTATAATAGTTTTGATATTTTGATCTACTTTTTCCACTCCAAATGGCCGCTATAAGACACACGCTATAACTACAGACTTCCTTGTTCATCCATGTGGTATAAGTGAAAAGGTAGTGCACAGTCTAGATTTGGCTTACTTTTGCTGTCTCAACTTACCCAAGTTACCATTAAGCAACATCTAAAATCTAGATCTGACAATGCTGTTTCACTTTTAAATTATACTGGACCACAGAAAATAAAACCCCTGCACTGTCTACCATCAAAACTATTTGTATCATGATTAACACACCCAACAAATAATTTTATTGGATGCTTGACATGTACAATGTGCTGACAAACTTTCTCAGTGTCTGCTTATACATATGCATGTCGACACCATGGTGATTATTAGGATGTTGTCTTGGCTAACCAGTTTGGAGAACAAACTGCTATCAAATTTGAAAAATGAGCCTTTGAAGGCATGACTCTTTAGCCTGGTCCTTTTAGTGGGTAGATTGGTGCTTCTTTGATCGATTGAAATGAATATATTCTGAGTGTGATACTGACCATAACTTAATGAGTTCAATCCTCGGTGTTCCTTGAATATATATGACCAAAATGTATTGCTTAATATTCAAACTCCATCTAAATGAAAACAGGTCACAAGGCAATTGCTCGCAATATTGCTTCAAATATGTCAATGTGGTGGATTCAGTTGTAATGTATTAGTAGATGGAATACAAGTACAATCCAGTCTACCTGATGAGTTTTTCAATGCCATCATTAGTTCTATAAAGGCAATACGTTTCAAAGCGAAGCTGTCAAGATGTAAAAACAAAGCCAGTTGTTAATCTTGGAAACATTTTTCTTTGGTTACCGTTGTTTGGATAGCAAGGGCAGTTTGAGTTTAGCTTCTGCTTGTATTTGATATCGGTTCTGTTCCTTTTTGACAGTAGTTGAAAATGGCTGTCATTGGAAAGGCATGAAGAAGTCAGCTATAGTCAATTCGTTTTTAGGGTTAGTTCACCCAAAACTCACAAACAATCACCATGATTCAGTTTTTCTACCGCATCCCTTGATCATATGGCGATAACCCATCAGATTCCATTGCATCAATCCAAAAAAGGTCATATTGGTACCCAGACACGTCAAAGAAAATCTTGTTTTTGTGACAAATACCACCTCATATATTCCAAGGACCAGGATAGAGGAAACAACACGGCAATATGTATACGATTGTATACAATACCATAGTTGCGATTGTTGATTTGGCCATGATGAATCCGGCATAACTATGGTATCGTTTATGTCTCCCAGATGCAAAAACAGGTCATGATAGCATTTGTGTGCTGATTGACTACACAGATGTTTTGTTTTCCTAGTGTATTGGGTGTATAAGCATTAAAACAATGTGATGTACAGATGGAGTGATAGGATAGAAGTTTTGAACATCAATGCAACATACCATGTCTCGAACTGCCAGGCATGCATGTTTTAAGTGCCATGGTCTTGGTTCTAGATATCTTGAAATGCCAGGCATACATGCTCTCAGTGTCATGGTCTTGGTTCGAGATGTCTTGAGTTGCCAGGCATGCATGCTCTCAGTGTCATTGTCTTGGTTCAAGATGTCTTGAGTTGCCAAGCATGCATGCTTTAAGTACCATGGTCTTGGTTTGAGATGTCTTGAACTGCCAGGCATGCATACTTTAAGTGCCATGGTCTTGGTTCTAGATATCTTGAACTGCCAGGCATGCATGCTCTCAGTGTCATGGTCTTGGTTCGAGATGTCTTGAGTTGCCAGGCATGCATGCTCTCAGTGTCATGGTCTTGGTTTGAGATGTCTTTAACTGCCAGGCATGCATTCTATCAGTGCCATGGTCTTGGTTCGTGATGTCTTGAACTGCCAGACATGCATGTTTATAGTGTCATGGTCTTGCTTTGAGATGTCTTGAACTGCCAGGCATGTATTTTATGTGTCATGGTCTTGGTTCGAGATGTCTTGAAAGACCAAGCGTGTGTGTTCTTAGGGGCATGATCTTCGTTCGAGATATCTTGAGCTGCCAGGCATGCATGTTCTTAGTGCTTGTGATACAGCATCCTAATTACAAACTCTTTTTCTCCTCATTTAGCTGATGTTCTGGTTAACAAAGATCACAAATAACTTGGTGGGATCTGAACCATTCTTTTTTCTGTATGGCCAGTCAGCAGGAAAGATTGTGACGTTTCCTCGGGTTCTTCATAAAGAACACCAAAGCCTAATAGTTCTGCTCTGTTTCAAACACCATTTACTGCTGTCTCATCTTTAGTTAATGTTGTGAAAGGGTACCGCGGTCAAGATCCTCCTAAAGAGTATGAAATGATAACAGATTTCGGATTGAAATTCAAAGATCGATTCTCATTACATGTTATAGTGCAAGGATACCTGGTGCCACAAGAACGTTTTTGTCATGTTTTGTCACACAAAGGCACAAAATCATAAGTGCAACACACAAGGACATGCTTGCCTTAAAAACTAAATCCTGTACATATTTTTAACTGTTCTGGAGAAAGAGAGTGTTTTTTTTTTTTACACAAAAATGAGATTACCCATGGCTACCTTAGGGTGAATAGTTATTTGACACATATGGTCAGTCATTATAGACATGATGATATTTAATGTAAAACTAATGCCAGAATTGAATTGCCCATTGCCTAAATACCCCTACAAAGATACATTTGTATATTACAGTCTATTATAATTTTTTTGTATAAAATCGATATTTCAAGATGACATCCGTCGGTCATCTTGGATTTATAGCTTATTGTGCGAGTTAAGTGTTCCGTATGTAAAAATTAACACCAGAAATGGGTTTTTCATACCTGAAAACATGTATAAAGATATATTACAAGCTATTGGAAGATATTTTATTTCGCAGTATGTACTTCAATTTCACGTTTGGTGGCCATTTTGGATTTATGTATATTGTGCAAGTTGCCCAAATTTGCCCGAAGGGCAACTAAGTTAGTTTTGTTCAAGGACCCATGAGGAAAACAAAACAGCAAAAAAACTTCATAGGAATGAACATTTCTAGGTTCGTAAAATGCCTACTCGACTACAAATCCGTAAAAACGGATAAATTCGTATACAGTATTCCAGCGTTATATACATGAGTGATAATGTTGTGTGATGCTTGCATTTCCTAGATTCCAGCGTGTAAATTCTGTAAAATCGCCGATGTGGTGTAAACAATCAAATATTCGCTGTATTTTGTTATGTTCTTTATTTGTCGGTATATTTGCCGCTAGTCCCGTTAATGAAGTTGATTGTGATGTTAGATCGATATCGTGTACATGCCTGTATTCAATTCTACATTCAGTGATACCAAACTTGTCTGGGATGACTGATCATTAGTAGACATCCCCATTATGTTTGTCTTTAGTCTACTGGTCTAGGTTTTACTTTCATTGCGCCAGTGATTCTCTTTTGTTTAATACCACATAATATCACACAGAACACAGCCACAAGGCATAGTCAGATAGTCGGAAAAGGAAGGTGTTTATTTATAAGTTAAGAGTAACCCTCATCAGGAACGTAACGCTATATCGTTATATCGTGTTTCCTGATTCATCACAATTTATACCTTATTTCACATTGACTGGATTACTATAGTTTTATTTTCTTGTTAATTAGATGAGGATTATGTAGGAAGATTAACACTTTAGGAGATAGTACAGAAATAACGACACACGGTACGTATATACATATATTATATGCCTATGCATGTACACACGCTCTATTGTTCGTTAAATCCTCTCACAGCCCCCTCCCTTGCCACGTTTATGAAATATATCCACCATCATAAGAGGATTTGATTCAGTTCTATGGCATAATTAACACTGTGGTCGTCTCAAAAGTTTCTACCGCCTTGTATCTATTAAAATAACCCCCTTTACCTAACAGTACATATATATGTGTAGTTGTATGCATTTAAAACCTGTCTTAAATACGAGTTAAAAATAACTTATTGTTTTGTATTGGTGAACGAGGCGAACTTATAATAGTATAACTTTACAATCCACTTCGAGCGGTATCTTAAGATCTGCATACAGATTTATGTAGATCATATACCATAAATGTTTAAACAACAGTGAGTGATGATGTTTGTATAATGATCTTAATGGACCTTTAATTTATTGTTCACCTGTAACGTGCCAAGTTTTTGTCGACGACCCACGTGTCAAAATACTGAATTTATATGAGGAACATAATGCCGTCACATCTACTGTGACATCATAGAATATGACGTAACTACAATTGCTACTACATGCTCAAGGTAAGCTTCAGACATACTGTTAATCTGGACAATCAGCCAACTAAACCCGCATTTTAATGTTTGTCTTAGGTTTGTGACCTCCCATTTTAATTTTAGTGTTGTTGAGGTGGGGTTGTCGTAAACCCCATACAAGACAAAATTAAAATGGGGATTTGGTGGTCTGATTATTCGGGACTAACATGGTGTATACTTCCTAAAACAGTGTGACATGTAATGTAAAGAAATCTGAAATCAAATGTGACGTGCTAGGGAGATTATATAGATGTCCAGTAAGATTTTATTGGCTTCGTTTATCTGTGTTAGCATTTTGAGTAACTTCTGTCATTTTATTGATACTTGTCATTTCTACCTTTGCTTCAACTGTCGGCTATAGCTATGATCACTTGTAAAATTAAATGTAGAGTCATACCCGGGGTAGTATCATGTTGTTTATTGCCGTTCAAGAGATTCATTATATTGACTCGGGTTAACAATACAAATCTACCTTGATTTATTAGTATCTCTCTCTCTCTCTCTCTCTCTCTCTCTCTCTGTCTGTCTCTCTCTCTCTCATTTAGTCTCATATTTTTAAGAAAATGTTCTCTCATTAACGGAAATGTTCACACACACACACACACACACACACACACACACATGCACAGAGAGAAGCTATATTTGTTTCTTTGTTCAATGGGCTGTCGTTATTGATTAAAGAAACGAAACTGAGGCAGTATCACTATTGATTGACTAAAGATGACGCCCATGGCATTTTAGATGTCAGTCATTGATCTTTGTACTAAATGATAGTATCTTTCCTGTTGTACGTCTCTCATTGAATTTTGCTTCTGTTTGTCCTTGAACTTATTCCACATGGCACACACAAAAACTAATGGGTCACAGATTATCTTTTTATAAGCGCATTGAAGCAGATGTTAAAAATACATTCTGTACATTTGAAGTTACATACAACGTCATGGACATCTGTATAGTCTATGAATGAATGGAGGAGGGTGTTTACAATTCTTATTACGTCTTCTTAAAAAACAATTTCCTTCCTCCAATTGCTTCAAGAAGAGACACGATTAAGTTTTGGAGTTCACCGGAAATTCTTTGCGTTAAAACACTGTGAAATTATTTTTCAGGGATTTAGCTGCTGCATTTATCAGTAAGATGGGACTTCGGAAAGGTATTATTTTTATAATTATGATTTAATATTGGTTGATCGATTTGTCTGTGTCAATATTTGTTACTCAGTCCTGTTTACTCTATAAAGTACACATTCCTCTGTGTACATTGTTTACGTATTACGTAATGTTATCTTCTTACTAAAAGTACAGGTATTTTTATGAGTAATAGCCCCTGACATACAATAAAACATTATATTGTAACCAGGAAAAATTAATGTTTGCCTTCGTATAACTTCCTTCTAATGGCTGTCGAAGGACGTTGGCCTCTTGGATAAATTAGTTGCCTTCTCTTCTTCTTTTTGAATGAATAAATAGTGATAGCAGCAACATTTATACAGACTGTATTAAATGTAGACTATATTAAATGTTGCTGGTGATTGTTATCATGGACCTCTAGCAGACGAATTTTTCAGTAGAGTGGTCGCCATTTTGATAGGCAATCTTTATCATTTATTTGTCTATTTTAACCAAATTTGTTCATTTTTAATTTTTTTTTTCAAAAAGTAATCAGGATATCAATAAAGTTTTTAAATTTATGAAATCACCAATGTTTTCACTTTAATTTGATATATTTTATAAGATTTTTGTCCCCGTAACAACGATGTTACAATAAATTTTATACATCCTTATTTTAGAAAGAATTGATAAGACTCAATTTCTAATGCCTACCAAAATGGCCGCTACTTTACCTGGAAAGTGGGCAGTGTGACGTCACATAGGAACTATCTTATACAGTGACGTATCTAGTGATAGTAATTTAACCCAGACATGGCACAAGTTCTAATTGTGTCTTTTCTATGTTTTATTTTTATAAAATTATTATTATTATTATATATCGTACCAGCATTTGATTTATTATTGTTATATTGTAGCGTCTTTACCGGCACTTGGTCTGTTTATTATGGGACTCGGTACAGTGTATTACTTTACAATAAGAAAAGATACTACCCCATCACAACGTTATGTTAATAAATTAACTATGTTTAATTATGAGGTGAGCTTTATAAATTAATCTTGGCGTTTACTGTCACTGTAGATGGCTTCTCACAAAGTTCTAAAAAAAACCTCAAAGGTGTCTAGGTACAATTTTCTTAAATGTTGTAGCATTGTCAACTTGTCACATCCAGAACGGCATAGATAGAGATAGGTTTGTGTCAGACATTTATTGAATCCATGATGACTCGGTTTTCGTGGTGGTGGTTTATAAGGTATTCAGAGACCGTATATACTGGTGCCATTCGTGGTGTAGTGGATAAACACCCAGTGCTTAGGCTCTCTTTTAACCCATGTTAACTTGATAAAACGTTGTGTATTTTTTTAATTAAAAGTATAATAAATCTGACCACTGTGTTCATATACCTAGTCATGTCTTGCGGACACTTGTTGTTGAAATCACCCTGCACATAGTGATGACGAGGTGTTTGGTTGGAGTTTTTTTTTACTATAGATGTGTAGGTGATGTGTGCATGTCTTCTTAAAAACTCTTGTTTAACCGGTAATTATGTTGGTTTTCATTGCGACCAACTGTTGACCAATGATGTCTTATTGCACCAGTTATTTCTCATTGCTTGAGCTCATGTAAATTTCACTTTTTTGTTGTTTTCAGAAATCACATGAACACAAACAAGATCCCGGTGTTAGAGACTCGCTGTTTAACGATAGGTTTATAAATCGCCGCTTTCAAGTGAACGATACGAATTCTAAGGCCAAAAAAGTCGACACTAAAGATGAATTCCATGATGATTCTTTATTCTTTGAAAGAGATGACAATAGAGACAGTATAAATTTCCGAGAAATACCGCCTTTACAATCTTTACAAGAAGATAACAAAAAAGCCGCTACGACATTAAAAACAACAACAGTACTACAGCAGAAACGGACGAATTTAGACAGAACAAAAAATGGAAAATTAATTCAAATTCAATCTGAAAATATTCAACGAGATTCTGTCGTTTCAAACAATTTGCCTTCAAACCAATACGGAAATTCAAATGATAGAAATGGCGGAAATTTATTCCAAAATGTTGATAGAAATGTGGTCTTATCTCAAGGAATAAACAATCCTTCACAGGGAATTGGCGGGAATTTAATTAAAGTTGTTAACAGGAACCCAAGTAACAATTTACCTTCTTACGTATCTGATCAGCTTAGGAACGCAGCCAATGAAAACATGAATATGATGCAACAAAACCAAATTCTTGGTCAGCCCTCAAATATGGCGAGAGACGCATTCATTCAGCAACCTTACAATAATCTACCCATACAACAACCAGGAATAAACGGACAACCGGGAAAGCAGGTGAACCAAGTGAGAATGCCGGGAAATCAAGGAATGTTTGGACAACCCGGAATTCAAGCTGGTGACAGTGTTGCCAACCAACTAGCTAATGCTCCACAATATCCTGTAAACCGTATAACAGGGTTATCTGTGGGTGGTAATAATCCCATACCTGGGCAACAAGGAAGCATGACTCAGCAACATTACAACCAGAATATTCAGCAAAATAATATAGCAGGTCAACCCACAATGAGATCAGGATTGCCATCCAGAGAGGAATTAGCTAATATGGATTTTGCTGAATTATCCGCCATATATCACAGGTAATTGATTATTTATAGTTGGAAAATAAAGTGCTCAGTTTTAAAACGATCAGAAGAGACCGATGATCGATGGATTTGAGTAAAGGTGTTTGGGCATTTGACTTGCTCAAAGATGGATCGTGGAGGTAGTTTCTCCTGGGGGAAAATGACCAAATTTTCTCAATTTGATCACAAAATTCCCCCAACAAAAGTGATATACTGCAAATTAAATTTAATCGTCCTTACCCACAAAATCTTATTGTAACAATTTAACATCTTTGTCTTGAGGAACTTAGACTATTGCAAGCATGTCATTTTGCAGTTTGCTGTATTTCAGAATTTTCCCAATTTAAAAGGCAGACGGTAGTTTTTAAAATATGTAACAAAATCAGTGAGTACGTGAAACTCTTATGGGTATCATCGGGTTTAGAACATTGTAACCTATCATTGGGTACCAGTTACAATGTTACCATCCATTATGTTACCTCACTTCCTTGGTGGAAGTTC